>PYDT01001719.1:0-20990 GCA_004837865.1 Musa balbisiana
TTTTGGACGATGAAGAATAGACCTTTTATTTATTTATCTTGCCATGCTGGCCAGTTGATAGAACAAAAATAACAAACTGTTTCATTCTTTTTCCGTTAAATCAACAAAAATGTAGCAATTCTAATTCTATACGGTTGAATAAAAATTCTTGACATGTGTTATACTTGCATATGCCTTATGTGTGCTAGGTTAATTTTTTCTTTAGATTTTTTATAATTGGAATAAAAAAAAATAGGACACCCTACTTAAACTTAATACTAATAAAACTAAATAAAAACAAAATAAAACAAATAAACTAATAACCAACTTATTGCTTGCGTATTGTCGAGATCGCCAAGAAACAGTCACTTATGAGATGATGTATCAATCATAAGTTGGCTAGCAACTGTCAACTAAAATCTTTTCCAAAAAAATCTTATTATGGTTTTAACCAAACTAAAGGGATGTGGATAAATGGAAGGATGATAGAAAGAGAGAACAAAATATCACTGTATTGATTCCAATATGTATGGCTATGAATTCCCTCATAAAGCAATGTGATAAAGCATCAAGACTGAATGAATATAAATAAAATAAAGAGCCTCTGGTTAATAAAAACTAAGGAGATTGACTCGAGACGGAATTTTGTTGGGAGCTCCATTGCAGAGTCAGGCCTAACCATTAATGAGAAGCTATGACCGACTGAACCTGTGAGCTGCTGCATGGATTCTACTGAAAACGAATCCGAATAATTCATTGTTGGATGGCGGAACGACCCGAGAAAAATTTTTATTTATTCTGAGAAGTCCTGGGTTGACCCTAGTCATAAAAGTAAAGATCAATATCCCCCGCGAAACCTTATTTATTTAGAGTTACATTACAATATTTTGCATCATTGGAAAGGGTAAAAATAAGATCAAGGATCGATAAAAGAAAAGCATTATCTATAATTATAAACAAAACGCATTATCTATAATTTATATCTAATCTATAATTTATATCTAGAATATGCATAAACAATAAATATTCTAGCTAATACCTTAGATACATCTTCCTGTATACAAACCAATCCTATTATACAGGTCTAGTGTCATTAGTTTAGTTTAAAATTATTAATACAGGCGTGCTGGACTAATTAGTGATCTTCTTCGCGAGGAGCTGGATGAGAAGAACCTCTCATGTCCGGTTCTGTAGTGAGATGGAATTAAGAAACGACCAATCAACTATAAACCCACACGAACCAGATTTCGTAAACACATAGAGGAAGAATGAAGGAATATCTTGCGGGGCAATCGTATTGTTTCGGCAGATACGCTCTTCAGCACTTTTGAACCGCTTGGATCACAGCTAACAATATGAAGCGGGTGCGAAGACAATGACAACTATATGCTCGTCGTGGTGGAAAAATATGGTTACGTATATTTCCCACAAACGGTTAACAGTAAAGAACCTGCGGAAACACGTATGGGTTCGGGCGGATCCCCCGAATATTGGGTATCCTTTGTGGAAACAGTCAATACTTTATGAAAGGCGGAGTATCAGAAGCTGTAACCCAAAGCACTATTTCCTATCGCGTCCAAATGGCCTATACGAACTCAATTTGTCCGGATAGGTAATGGTAAACTAAACAGTGTAATTGAGGATGAAAAAACACGGCAAGTTTATTTTATTTCTCTGGACAGAGAATATTTCTTTTTTCCTTCATCCTTTCCTTAAAATAACGGATCCAATAAAATAAGATGTTCACCTCAGACCTTTTGAATGTAGCGGATGAACATCGGAGCTCGAATTGATTTTTATTCGAATCATAGGAGCGGTTAATCACGAAGTCTCATATGGGTGACGTTATTGTGCTGTAATCAAAGAACAGTTCCTAATATGCCACTAGAAAGATCGGAAATATTAGAGCCTGAATTGTACTACTTGAAGAACTCAACGTGACACGGTATGATAATACTATATGATGACAATGCGGCGTGTTGTCATTGATCACGAAGGAAATCCACAAGGAACTCGATTTTTTGGTGCCGATCGCTCGGGGAATTGATCGTTGAATTTTACTACATAGTTTCATTGGCTCCCGAGGTATTATAAATACTACTATATGGGACTATGATATATCAGAACATCCTAAATATATCAAATTAGTCAATCAAATTTAGGTAGATTAGTTATATTGTGTCTCAACGCATATACTTTTAATATAAATAATTTTATATAAAAAAAAAAAAAAGAAAGAAATAAAACAGAAAAAAAGGAAACATGTTGATTATTCAAAATTTGGAGGCACCAATAATTATAGTCGTCTAGGGTACGGACACTATGCCGATATATACGTCTTATAAGAAAATGCTGACATGAATAAAAAAGGAACGGTTCGAATACATCTCAATATCACCGAAAATATTGTGAAAAATACTTCTCTACTAGAAGGTTTTAATTGAAAACGTTCGGGGGGGGGGGGAAACATCAGGAAGGTAAACAATATTCTTGGTTTCAACTCTGCGACATATAAAGACTAGGAAAGAATACACAGAACTATTTTAAAGCGTATCAGCCGCCCCGTTTACGAATTTATTCCGACTATCACAAATTCTAAGATGTTAGTGGAATAGGAATTGTAATTCTTCTACTTCCCGATTTATAATGACAGATCGAGAAGCTCGACGAAAAAATTGGAGCGAACTTTTGTGTATATATATGGTGATCCTCCCCTCTGGTATCCTAATTTTCTCTCTACTTCTATTTGTGAATAGAGAGGAAAAGGTAGTTATATCACTCTTCCTCCATTAAGTTGATACTTCAAGGAAGTTACCTTGAATGAAAGCCACAAAAAATTTAGTCAGTGAGTTTAATTCTGAATCACTCCCACGGTATGTTTCGGGTCCGCCTAGATAATACAGATGTAATTCTAGTTCTGTTTCGGGAATGATGCGGCGCAGTTTTATACGGATACTCACCTGGTATAGAGCCAAATTGAAGAAGTTGTTATATTCAACCGGGGACGTATAATTTATAGACTTCCCAACAAGATTCGAATTATTAGTTGTTTTAAAAGCATTCCTTTCATGACGAATACTTCGAAGTTAAATGACGAGACAATTCGCGTTAAAAAAAAATCAAGAGAGTTCTTTTTCTTCCAGGAATAGATTCAAATTACGGTAAGGATAGAAATATGAAATAGGGCTTCCGTTCGTAAAATTGTGTGAAAAATGTCGACTGATCCGTAGGCGCGGACGATTATAGTGATTTGTTCCAATCCGAGCCATAAAGAGACAACGGATAATCTTTCTAAAAAAGACCTTTTTCTAAAGAAAATACAAAATAAAGGATTTCTTTTAATATGAAATGGATTTTCCGTATCTTTTCTTTCCGTATTGTCTGCCTTATATTTATTAAGATGATAAAATAGACAAAAGCTATAACCAAGAATCGGTTCACGTAGGAATGGGCGTATTGGTTCACGTAAGAATTGACGTAGAATACAAAAGGATTTTATTCATCGTTCAAGCACGTTCAACAATACCATTGTAACTGTTACATATTTACGAGGTCGGGTGTTTTCTTGGGCCTCTTGCTGGTACTTCCGGATTCAAAGGGCAAGAAGAGGACACCCATGCTGCTTAACTCGGCGGCATAATGCTATTCGTACCGTATTTAATCAGGTATGCAACGAAGCCGAAGTTATGAAACAGGTCCTGGTCTCTGCCGATATGCACTACGAGCCATTCGTAAATGGTATACTTTAAGTTTCGTAGCGTGATGTAACACCTAGGCCACATAATGGCTGTCGACCCCCTAAAAAAAGACGTGTGTAGACAATAAGAAAAAATCAGATTTCAAGAGAATCAATGATTCATGAATCGACAAATAATATTATTAGTAATCGTATGGTTCGAGATGAAGTACAGGATCCACTCGAACACTACCGTGAGGTGTTGAATCGAGAGTAACAGTAAACGTCTTTATTATGGGTCGTTTCTTCTGTCCCCCGCTTATGAAAGGTCAAGCTGATACTATAGGTATTGCCATTGCGAAGGGCGTTAACTTGGGAATAGAAGGAACATGTACCACACGTGCAAACTCTGAGAAGTGCCGCATGAAATATTCTACGATACTAGGTATTGAAGAATCGTGGTACAATGAAATGTTTACTAAATTTGAAAGAAATTGTATTGGGAAGTAATATATATGGAGTTAGAGACGCATCCGATGTGCGCCAGGGTCCCTAAATTACGTACCCGCCAAGATATCATCTGCAACCACCTTCCGTGAAAGAGTTGACAACAACACAACATATAGCTAACCTGACGAAAAACCAATGGAGTTTGGTATTTGATTACAATCAGGCGATGATCGTGGATATCGTACGAAAACCAACAACTACTCTAAAAATTGGAAGTTATCCTATAGATGCTGTATCTATGCTGTTCGAAATGCGAATCATAGTATTCATTCTTATGGTAATGGGAATGAAAACAAAGATCCTTTTTTCTAGAAATAGGACGAATGGAAGTTAACTCCCTAGGAAGCACGTTATGAAGCGTCTCGTAATTTAATTGATTATATTATTCCTTTTCTACATGCGGAGGAGAGGACATTACTGTCAAAGAAAATAAAAACAGGTTTACTCTACCCCTTTTTAACCTTTCGATAGATTACCCAATTCTAAAGAAAAACAAAAAAGAAATTCCATTGAAATGTCTTTTTATTATTGACCAATCGGAATTTACTTCCAGGACCTATAATTGTCCTCAAAAGGTCCCAATTCACACTTATTGACCTTGAAAGAGTCAGAAGATCTTATGAGAATGAATATTTCGCATAGAAGATGAAAATGATATCGGACCACTCACAAAAGCATGTCGCAATTGATGTACCTAAGAATCAATTTTAATTTTAAATCCCTTATATTATTTATCTTCTTTTCTAATAAAAAGAGAAAGAAAATTTATCAAGAAAAATAGAAAATTTGTTTTTAATCTTTTTGGCACAATCCGTATTTTCGTGGAATGATCATAATAAAATTATGTATCTAAGAATAGTGACTTCTGAAGTCACTATTCTTAGATACATTAATCATGGTATTTCACGTTGAATCATTTAAAAAGACCTAAAGTTAGCGATTTATCAATAGGTAATTGTTGCTCCTCCTAACCCAAGAGCTAACTGCGTACCGTGTGATCAAAAGACTGTTGTAGCTACTGGACGGCGAATGGATTTTGGCATTATAACATTCGCCAAAAAAGGTACTGGTCAATAATCCCGTGTACTTAAAACATTAAAGAACACTAATAACTTATTGGGTACTGTTGCGAGTATTTGAAATACGGGACGAAGTACCAGTCGGTAATATTTCCAAAGGAGTTGCAAATGGATCCGCCGGGTTCACCATCATTGACGGTTCTAGAACTGCCAAGCCTACTTAACATGCAATCGTACCTAGAATTTACTGGAAAAATATATAAAGATCATTGCCCCATGCCGGTTCTCCATATAATTTCCCCATCCCTTTAAGCCATTTAGCTCTTAATACAGGCCGTTCAAGTCAGGTTTTCTTTGTATTGTGATAGGTGAATTCTTATGATCCATCCCCCGAAGTGACCGACATGATATTTTTCATCATCCGGCTCGAGCAAGAATGAAAGGAATGGTCGAAATAGATCCATATAAAATCTATGTTTCATACATATCCCCACATATCATATATAATGACTCTATGTAAGAACAGATTTACCATATTCCATTTTCCGGAGTTGCACTATTCTTGAACTATTCAGTGTCTTACAGGTAAATGCTCATATCCCAAGTAGGCTTATAAATTTGATCATGATCAGTGCTTTTTGGATGTCTCTGTCTTTTGATTGTTTTATTATCCCCCCAACACTCGATTTGCTTACATACAAAGTATTTACTTGTTACTAATGAAGTTCTAGCCTCTGTTTCTTCCTTACTCTCTTATTTCACTCCGCTTAGTATTTATCGATCGGGATCGATGCAGAGGAAATGAATGCATTTCTAACACTACAAATAAGGAAGTGGAATAGACAGAACATTGAATCATGCCCATCATTCTTTTATTCTAGGGATCTTACGGAGCCTGTTCATGCATACATGATTCAGGTATGACATAGAAAAAGGTTCTCCCAAACGAACCGGCCTATCCTCTGCTACACTAGGGGGCTGACGTGGTGGTTGGATGTGGAGACACATTTGGTTGTGATTCCATGTGGCAGATAAAATAATATATCTGCATGGCCTAATCATCAGTTCAAGTCACACACTCCCATAATCCTCCTCCTTCTTCGGAAAATTAACTTACTGTCGTTCACATAAGGAATACAATACTTCGAAGTTGAAGAAAGTATCCAAATAACATGTCTTATTTTTTCAATGACTCCATATTTCGAGCAATGAATATTATTGTCTATCGGTCCTCCCAGTATGGATATAGACAATTACAAATATCTATGATCTATAAAGGACCCCGAATACCTTGCTTACGTATCATTGAAAATGCATTAACATAAATACGCAGGAAAGAAGAGCAATACAAAATTGTGTAAACATAAAAACGAGTCAAGTGGATTGGCCCACCTAGCCTCCGCGTTACTAACTCTACCAAAGAGGCGATCCTATTTACTAATAAGCTTTCAGGTACGCCTGTCACACTTTTTACTGCCCAATAACAATTTGTCCCAATGTAAGGAATAACCATTTCCACCAAAAGATGCCGTAATACAGCCAAAACTACACCTGTAACCCAAGTTACTTCCGCGGTTTTTTAAATCCACCTGTACAGGTACACACAAATACGTTCAAGATCATCATTAGAAACCCTCATCCTTGCTGAGCATCGATGAACTGATCGGATTAACCAACCAAAGTGGCCTCATCATTATGTATTGAACAGAGGAAACAGCCTCTGTAAACGGTTGGACGTCGTAAAAGTCATAGCAAAACCTGTAGCTACTTGTACTAAAACGAGTAAGAATGTGATCCCCCTAAACAATAAAATATGTTGACATAGGAGGAACATATTTACTAGTTCTATCATCTGCAATCGCCTGATCTCAAGACGTTTCCCCTCAAACCAATCATATCTTTATTGAGATAGTAACCAAGGCCAAGGTACTCCCCCGCTGAGAACCTATATGAAAATTTCATCCGTCCGGCTCAAGCATAAACACCCAAATGCTGATTTCACCGGATAGTATAGAATTTCAAACTTCTTAGCTTAGAGCCGTTGATTTGCCCCGACCCGAACGATACGAAGTAACCCAAATACGATTTTTTCTTCTTTGTATGATAATGCCTTTCAAATAGTCAAGGTTGGTCATCTGTCTCTTTTGTGTTGACATTTTACAGAGGCCTTTTGAATCTTCTCTTTACCCTTTTTTTTTATTTGTTATTTTATTTCTTGTTTTTTTTTTGTGTAATGCCACGATTGCCTTCTTGTTTTACTCATTGATATGAATTTGCTTGTTGAGACCCTATGAATCATTGAAACCCCCAGATTCAGATGAGATCTAGAACCCGATTATTTAATTTTTACTAATTAATACAGCAAAGCCTCAAGCTAAACCACAGGTTCGCTGAGTAGAACCCTTGTGAGAATCACTTATTCATGAATGTATGACTCAACAAACTCTAGAAAAGAGTTGTCCTTCGGTCAAGAAGAAAAAAAAAAGTCTGAAGGAAGAAAAATCTTTGATTTAGGAAATATCTATTTGACAATTCTGAGTCCCGGTTGCGAGTCTGAATAGTAGGTATGAATCATAGTTGTAATATTTCTTTTCTTAATCTATTCTATATTCTATATATAGCCTGCTCCAGATCTAACTAACTATCGACGAAATAGAATCATCTTCGATAGAGATAACAGACCAGTCTCGGTATATCCATAGAGCATTATAACAGTCACAGACACTCAATCCGGAGATACCGAAACAAATCAATTCCACGGTCGAACTACCAGAAGGGTCTAGAAATCCGAGTTTTAATAAAGTATTTTTGATTGCAAACTAGGATTTCAAAGTTCTTAAAACTTAACCTTGTAATTCCATCCATAAAACGGAAAGAATTTAAATTTCCACAATAATAGATAGGAATACCGTAAATAGGGCCATTCGCCTCCCATTAATTGTTAGTCCCTCCAGCCCGAAGCACTAATTAACCATAGTCCTGAATATCATGGTTTCAATAAATTCCCTACATAGTTTTGTCTGGCCGCAGATCTCCAGACTATCCTCAACGGGTTGTGTAGCCCTAATCCATTAATCATTGGTTGAGATCGGTTGACTATTTGTATCCATTGCCGTTGTAGTTTGTAAATAACGATCTTATCGGTAGATCCATTGTGACTTGAAATGTCTAAAAATGGAAACAGCACCCCTAGTCGCCATCTTCTATCTGGTTTACTTGTAAGCTTTACTGGGTACGCCGTATATACCGCCTTTTGGGCAACCCTCACAACAACAAGATAGTCCATTCGAAGAACACGGGACGAGTTTAAGTAATGAGCATCCCATATGGGGAACCTTACTTTCAATTGAGATAATGAAAAAATTATTTCATTTTTTAGGTGGAACCTTGGCTTTCGAAAAAAGATGATCGAAAAAATATCCCTAAGTCGAACTAAAAGAATGTATAACCCAATGCTTTCCATAGATTCGACGTTGGTTTACATTATCTTCCACACCTATTCATTTGCCATTACCATATAAGAACAAGGAAGCGTCAAGAAAAGATGGTGATTCACGTCAAGATTTCTTCAGTACCCTAACCCAGTCACATCAAAAAATAGGCGAAAGAATCCCAAGCCATGTTTTATCAACTACTTGTCTCTTTGTAGTGGATCTCCAATTTTTGGAATGCTCCCAATCCACTTGCCATCCAAATCTGGATCCATGCCAGCAAAAACATCTTCTGAACCATTCTTATCGCCATGCCAAATTGTCCGAAAAGAGAGCAAAGCAACGAGCATGGCCCAAAAGTGAACCAACCCCTATGGACTGCTGCGAAAACGCCATCAGATTTCAAAGTAGGCCCGTCTATTAAAGTTCAAAAATTTTTTTTTCTCACCTATTGGGCACGGTCGAGCATATTTTTTTACAGCACAGGATCACATAACTGACTCCTTGATTTTCGCCACCATCAGAACTCAACAGTTACCCTACTGTTCCACGCACCTATAACTTTGATTCTGCCCCTTCTAAAAGGAACATCGCTCTAACAGTTCCGTCTCCTCTACCAACCTACGAAATGTTTCAAAAAAGGGAGCATACGACGTCCAAAAAGCTCGAGTCAGCCCTCTTTATCTCTAAAGACTTGGTGTCCTAACCACCCACAGCTATTCCATCCCGGTTCCATTGACCCTGCTCTGAATAAGCCCCCTGTTTGCTGATTATTACCAATGTAATCATAAAAGCAATTTTGTCGGGAATTTTATACCCATCTCCGATAAACTCAGATTGTTGGGCTAGTACGGCCTACTCTTCGAGTATATTTCTTGCTGAAAGTATCCCTGATATCCCACTGTAACGATTGGACCAAATCTTCGATTGGGTAGTTGCTGAACCACCAATAGTTCCAGCAACACGAAATCTGCAAAAAAAACAGCACGATTACTGAACGTACAGTTTTCAATATTGCCCATACGTAAATCCTTTGATAGACGTTGAATGCGGACGGACCTAAGAGGGAATAAGGCCTTCTAAATGCCCAACTTACCCGCTGCAATAATGATGAAAGGCTATTCCTCCGGGAACAAAAGGCTCAAAGCCATTCCGCCCCCACCTGGACTTACCAGGTTTACTTTTCCAGTTAGTCCATAAGATCGGACACCCATGAATTCCAGAACCATACAAAACGTTTCACACAAGAAATTCGCGCCAAAGCCAAAGCCGCCAACCCTGAGAGAAATAAATGTTCCCAAGATCGTAGTCAATCCCAAAGATGTTTGCCCCTACGTTCACACAGAATATTTCTAGGTCCCAATAACACCCATGCCAGATAGATGCCAAGAAGCACAAGCAGAAAACACAATTTGCCCCTTCCACACGCTTCATAACTCCAATACCGGGTATTCGGTACGTTCCTCCTGAAAATCTCCAACCCCCACATTGTTATTCCAAACGAGTCCATGAGGTATAACGAACATACCTTGTCTCCACATTGGATCAAGAGCGGGGTCAGAGGTATCAAAAACGCGATTCGTATGAAAGCCATCGCACCGGCCCAACCAGCAACTAGGGCTGGTAATGCATTAATGGACCGAAACAATCGACCGGGAATCATTCCATAGACTCCACCAGTATGAACCGATTACCACGCAACCCATCGGAATACCCCTTACAAAGAAAAATAGACACTCTGTCCTTTAATTGTTATCGCATGGAAAAGACATACTATTTGATCTACCCTTTCAGTAGATTCCGTATAAACGGTTATTTTTATTCCGTGTCCATTGAAAATAGGAACAATTCTGTTCGTAAGAACAAGAGAAGCAGCTATTCTATACCCATTAAGTACCAATACGCCTGGGAGGATTATTCTACTTTAGGGAACGAATGCGTAGATACTTGTTTAGTACTCCAAACGATTGATCCGTATATTTAAATGTTTCTTCTTCATTCTGTATACTCTATAAATAACCGTTCCAATTTAATGTATAAGAATTCTAATGTCTAATACAATAAACAGCAAAAGGCTGAAGAACGCTAAAGCCATGGTTTGTGTCCACAGTAAAGTGAAGTATAGTAATCAATTTTTTCTTTATTTAATGCCCGTTGGTGTTCAAAATTACCTTTTTCGGAGTCCAGGAGAGGAAGAATGCATTTTGGGTTTACTTCCGTGCACTTGTCATACATATTGGTTTCTATTGGAAGTTACCGTTCTCTCCCTCGATCGAAATATCCTCTGTTCGCCTAAGAAATTTGTATTTAGTGAACCATCAATCATTCGAGGTGAACGTGCAATAGATCAATTTATTTATTTTGATGATCCATTAGATAACTTTAATGGTTGACTTGGAAGAAATAAAACATACAATAAGTAATAAATATCCAGGCTCCGTTCATCAAATACCACCTGGTAATCCATGTAATGTCCTATTACCGCTTGTACAAAACGATTCTATCCTATTATAGAGTGTTTCAACTCCAACCATAACCACGGAATAGTATGATGAGTCATCGATGATTGGGGAAGGCCTGAAATAAAAAACGAAGTGAAAAAAAAAAGTCTTAACAAAACAAGTGTACTGAACCCTTTTGCCCCTAATATGTGCAAATGGCATCGACAGATCTTTTCCCCCGAGTATACCATGACTAAAAATTGAAAAGGCCCCTTCCGAAACAGAATTACATCTTGATTTGAATGTCGATGAACAATCCATCAATGAGAGAGATTTGTCAATCCTTTCAATAAGTTTCAGATAAATTCTTTTTTTAATAGGTAGGAAGCCAAAACTCATCTCATTTCTTTAAAAAAATGGAAAGCTTTATTAGAAAAACAAAAACCTATACAGAAAAGAAAAATAGCACTGGAATCGAGCACATTGATTCTTTTTTTCGCAATTTTTTTAACCGTAATGCCTCCCAAGGTGCACGTACAGTTCCTAAAGTGAACCAATGTTTTTGTCCTAATCAACCGCTTCATCGAGAAAGAATTAACTTTTTTAAGGTCAAGAGGTTAATAGCGAATCTCAATCTCAAATTGTTTGTTCTCAATTTATTCCATTATAGAGATAATACTAGGGATCTTTGGTTTGTTTATAAGCTCTCCGCGATGGTTGTATCAGGATAGCTATTTATGATACTATTCATTTGGCCACCGTGTGCATACAATATGCCATGGGTTAGCCGCTTCTATGGGATCTTTCAGTCTGATCGATGACAGAATAGACCCAAACGTCTAGCATTCCCTCACGCTTGGCTACAATAGATTTGTAGTGAAAACCAAAAAGAAAGACGATGCCTTCGCCATATTGAATATGAATATAAGTAAATAATGCATGCACTTTCGATTTCGATATGAACACACCATTTGTTTTTTTTCATAACATGAGCTTGTGTATCGAATAGTAGTAATGAAAAAGTTTTATTTCCGATTTGTATTTTATGATCCGGGTACATTTCAGCGTCACAAACCATTTTCTTTCCACACCAGAAGTTTCTCTTCTGTTATTTATGTATGGAAGCGTACAAAATGGAAAAAAAAAGTCATTTTCCTTATTTGCTCGTAGCAAAGTCACTTTGGGATGCTAAATCACAGACAGATAAAATTACAGCAACAAACCTCCTAGTAATTTATTGACTCCTACGAAAGGAGGGTGGTACATGGATCATTCACGTCGAATAAGATGGCTCTCTTATCGTTCTTTAATGAATAGAGAGAAAAAAAATTAAATTCCATTGCGAGCCGTCATGCACGCACAAAGTCCTTACGTTTGTTCAATTTCTTCTTGTTATTTTTTTTATCCCTACTTAGCACCAATCAGCGAGATAGCGGACCGTTTATGATGGTATATAATATCATATAATTAGGGGTCGAGTCCTCCAACCTGCAGTTCTTTTTAAATCACGAACAGGGAATTTGTCCTGGAAATGGAATAAAACTACGGAACTTCGGAAAAACCCTCACAAGAGGTTATTACAAAGAACGGGCAACCTTTATGGTTGTATCCGAAGACATGGAAGAGGAATGTTTTTATGTTCAGCAACAGAACCCCGCTCATGGCATTGTTGCTCTCCGTAAGCGGTCGAAATGAAAATACCGTGGAATTTCTTGTAAATCCATTTCAAACATAAATTCGATATTTCTGTGATTTGGTATTGAAATAGAAAAATTCATAATCAATCAATCCAATCAGCAGTTTAAGCGAGCTAAAGCCAACCCATCCAATTCGAATTCGATCCTATACACTTATATATAATATACGATACGACAGCCCCCCCCCAACTATAAAACAACTTATTAGAACCGCAAGACAGCCAATAAGAATTTTACGAAATCTCCGCTCTCGAGGATGTCCGTCAGCGTCGAGGAAACATGTACTAGGGTTTAAGGGTGCGACTCGTTCAGATCATGAGTTCGAACAAATGAACCAATTTTTCCAAGTGTCAATAAACCGGTACCATGAATAGGGTCAATGGAAAAGATCTATCATATACCATAATTGTGTATGGAATTTATTTTCCCCATTGGTGGGCCAATTCCAATCACCTAGATTTGAGAGGAAACATTCCCCCTTGGTAGCAATAGTGTTATCCTTCAGCGGAGGAAATAGTTTCTAGACGCAAAAGATTATGCTCCATTGGTAACGAGCGACTACAGTTTCAGATACCTACCAACTTTCCTAATTAAATGCCGTCACTGTAGAATACTCTTAGTGTGAAAAGAGCGTAATTACTCTTATATTGATGTAGAGCCAAAGATTGTGAACTATACAGTTCACAATCTCATTTGGTTAAATGAAAGAGAGCTCCGTGTATAGAGAGACCTCACCGTTTAAGAGAGTTAACCAGAAAAACGAGGAACCCACTATTTTTTTTAGTATCATTAAATTTCTTTATTTTGCAGGTGAAATGCCTTGGACGGAATAAAAAATGTGGTCAGGAAGGTTATAGTAATAAAAAGCCATTGGAATTTAATTTTTCTATATCGGAATAATCCCGTTTTGTTTATTAAACACCGTGAAGGAAAAGGATGACTGAAAAATCGAAAAATCAATTAGTTATCCAGTAGGTTTAATTTGATTCCATGACCAGTTAACGGGATATACGCTCGGAGACGTCGAACAAAATTCGTTTATATTTGCATCAACCTCTAGAGACTGATTCAAGACTTCTCGCACGATTACTCAACAGAAATGAAGCTTGTTGTCTTCCCTCACGAGAAGAGGCAGGCCAAAAGAGGGATTTTTCTGTCGTTGGTGGATACTCGATAAATGAGTACTCGTGAGAATAAGTATTGTTATAGTTATAGTAATTAATACCAATCTGTCACACGAAGCATTGCTTCGTACGTAGAAATACCTGCACAAATAGCTCTATCAAATAAATAATTGTCCTCTTTACATGTTTTCCAACAAGATCATCAATAAAGTAGATTCTAAAGAATTAAAGTAGATTCTAAGTAATATACAGTACAGGAATGATGAAACGAATTCCCCGGAGAGGAACTCCGGGAAATAGAGATAAAAATAAATTAAATAGTAATAGGAATGAACGATATGTGTCCTAAAAAATTTTCTCACATTTTTTTGTTTCTTATAACACAGGAGCCCCACTCTAGATTCTAGGCCTTTTCGAACAAAACATCAATCTGAGCTTATTCAATATGGAGTTTTGGTCAGTGAAGAATATGTCTATTTAGTTTTGGTTCTAGACCGTAGTTCTGGGATCGGACTTGGCTCTCCTCAACTTGTTTCTCATTAATTCAGACAAGGAACAAGATAAAAATACGGGGCTTGCTTTTAGCAATAGTAATTAATCGTGTGGTTGTTTCAAAGTTCATCTATTCACCCCGCCTATATAATATTTTCCTTGTGTACTAATACTCGACTAATTAACGCTGTTTCTAATCAGCGGTTCGATCCCCGATCCAATTGGGGGCAAATAGTTATCCATTAAGCGGAGGATAGTTTATAATAAGCAAAGATTATGCTCCTATTGTTACAAGAGCGACTAGATGGTCCATCTACCTAGCCAACCTTTCCGAATACTAAATGCCGTCACTGTATAGATAACTCTTATTGTTGAAAGAGTCTCTTACTCTATAATTGGGGTAGAGCCAAAGAGTGTAACTACAAGTTCACATACCATTTGGTTAAATGAAAGAAGATGCTCCGGTGTATAGAGAGGACCTCACCGTTAAGAGTAACCATAGAAACGTATGGAACCCACTATTTTTTTTTTTTAGATCATTAGAAATTTCTTATTTGCAGGGAAATGCCTGGACGGATCAAAATTGTGGTCAGAAGTTCTGTATCAAAAGCCATTGCATTTATATTTTATATATCGGATAATCCGTTTTGTTATTAATCGCCGTGAGAGGGGAAAAGATACTGAAAGATCGAAATCAATTATTTATTCATTAAGGTTTAATTTGATTCAATGCCCGAGTTAGACGGTGAATTACGCTCGGAGACGTCGAACAAAAATTCGTTATGTTTGCTCAACCTTAGAGGACTCAATTCAGACTTACTCGAACGATGACTCAACATAAAAATGAGAGCTTTGGCTTCCTCCATCGGATAGAAGGGCCGGCAAGAGGGATTTCGTCGTTGTTATTCCTCGATAAATCAGTAACCTCGTGAGAATATGATTGTATGTTATAGTAATTATACCAAGCTGTACAAAATCATTGCTTCTTAATCGTAAAATACCGGCACACATAGCTATCCACATAGAATGTCTTTACTGATTTCCAACAAGATCCTCAAATAAAGAGATTCTACGTAATTAAAGTAGATTCTAAAGTATATACATTACATGCTGATGAAACAGAATTCCCCGTAGAAGGCACTCCCGGGAAAATAGAATAAAAATAAATTAAGATGTAATAGAAATGCGAATATGTTTCATAAAAAAACTTTTCTCCATTTTTTGTTCTTATAACACGGACCACTCTAGCTTCTAGGCCTTTTCGAACAAAACATCAATCTGAGCTGAGTTACAATTGGAAGTTTTGAGCATTGAAAGAGTAGTCTATTTATTTTTTGTTCTAGGACCAGTAAGTTCTGGGGATCGACCGCTCTCTCAAATTGTTTTCTCCATTAATTAGAAAAGGTAACACAGATAAAATACTGCGTGCGTTATAGCAATAGTAATTAATCGTTGTTGTTTCAAGTCACTTATTCCCCTCCGAGATAATTTTTTCCTTGTTCACTAAAATCGACTAATTAAACTCATGTTTCTATAAATACGATTCGCTCCCCGATCCAATTGGGGCAACCGCCTACGAAAAGATCGCTTGGATTTACGAAAAGTTGCGTGGATTTACCATGGTTTATTCTTAGTTCTAAAATTATATTCTTTATTCACTTCATTCAGAGCCGACAAATAGGCTTTGTTTGTATACATATGTAAGTATATATGTTAACTATATGTTCAGTTCTTCCTCTTCCTGCGAGAGCGCACACGCTTTTTCCTGTTCGATCTATTCTTTTAATTTCTCCATGAATCGTATTCTTGTTACAATAGCGACAAAATTTTCTCAATGTTCAATCGACCGGCGATTGTGTCGATTCTTTTGAGTAGATTTTATAAATACCTGCGAGCTTTATTGACATCATTCGGGCCCAACTGGTACATTCCAAATACTATACTCTACATCTTTACCCTTGCCATGAACCTCCTTTGATTTTGGATCGGCTTAGACTCTCTATTTTCGATCCGGCTGAAGAAGAAGAAAGAACAAAAAATCGATAGAATTACTACTAAAATGGAATGTCTAAGTTTTCGTTGCATTATCATTTCATTATATATGATAATTAATAGATAATTAATATTATATTCATGGAGTAACAATTTTATAGAATAATAAAGACTAGAAAAGAAAGTTAATTTAATGGAGTAATAATTAAATAATACACTTTCTTCTAACTCTCAATTGTTCCTATCCTAAATCTCAATATTTTATTCTTTTATTTTATTTATTATTTAAGTTAAATATCTTCTTTCTATGCTAGATTCGTGTACTCGCCCGTAACTGGATCCACTTTTTCATTTCTGTTCTCCAAAATTCGATCTTCGATCTACCACCTTTTTGCTGAGGTTCAATACCTGTTTCTTTTCCTCCTATCCTAAAGAACTGAAAAAATAGGGGCTAAATTATAAATTTTAAGTCATGGGGGGGGGGCGTGGAATGATCCTAATTTCTTCATTTCTTCGCATATCCAATCATAACTAGAATTAAAAAAGTGAATGACAAGGCTCCGGAATAACCGATTAATTTCTATCAATAGGCCTGCTAACGACCCAAACCATAGACGTACTTAGCGACAGGGGGCGGTGCCACGAGAGATATGTTTTATATCTCGCTTGAAAATGCTCTTCATTAAGATGTAATACATATATGGTCAGATTCTGTAGTTCAAGATCATTTGTATTTTTTTACACAGAATTCTTAACTAAACAGGACAAAAGATTCCTAACTAAAATAATATGTACATGAGCAATAGATTTTTTTCTTTTTTTGTAAAGAAACAAAAATCTATCCTTGTTCCTAGCATTACTGATAAATATACTTTTTTTATACGTTAGGGTTCAGATGTATATAATTCTTTTATTATATGAAACCAAAAAACCCAAAAAACAAGCAATACAAGAAAATTGTAAAAAAAAAATAAAGAAAAAATGGGGAGAAAATACGATATGAAAACAGACAGTGATTTTGTACAATAAACTGTACCACAATTTTGAAAGTATGTAGCCGCCTTGGTACGCGTTGTTTGGTTACAAAAATGTCCACGGTTCAATTCCTGTCATCCCACCTTTACTTCTCCCATGGCAGTAACGAGGATTCATTGAGATCGATTAAAATTGGACATAATCTTCTGGTCTTGCCATACTATATGTAGGCCGACGTAGTGGGGGTAGAAAACTTACTTTTTCTTTACAGTACATTCCGTTATCTCCTTCATAAGGAGAGAAAGCGCTCTTAGGTCAGTTGCGGTAGAACGCGGGTCCGCCAAAACCTCGATTCCGTAGTTCAAATCCTACAGAGCGTGATTCCGGTGTTTTATTTTTGTGTCGAATCACAATAAAATAATTTAACCCAACACAAAGTTGAATTGTCACTTGAAAACTTGAATTTGACCTCCTCCTGCAGGAGGTCCAATCCAAAAAAGAAAGAATATTACTCATCAAGTCCAACTGTCACCACTTCTCTAGTTGTAAATATGCGTTAACGAATTCCTGCTAAAGTAAACGAATTAGACCTAAGACGATTCCAAAAGTGAAAAACTTCAATCATTTCGTTTTGTTAGAGGTGATACAACGAAGGTAGATCTATCCCTAAATATTACTGCATCTAAATTTCCGTGATCTCAAGACCAAGAATTGGCAATGATGTGAGAAAAGAACCTAGAAATAACCAATTAACCCCCGGAATCTCACAGGAAATATTGTTTTTATTAATTTAAAATCATTTTTTTTTTCATTCCATTCATTTCAAATAATCGTAGCTTGTTCACCATGAATGAGCTGAGTTTATAGTTAGCAGCCAGGTAGAAAAACGAAATAACTAGTTATAGTGAAAGAATGAAAGAGCTAAATTATATATGTTCTTTATTGCTACAATTTGTTTGATAAACCCTTGGACCTAATGTCAATTTTTGAAAAAATACGACTGCAAGAAAAAATCATTGTACAGAATGAGTTTAGTTCCAATTGAAATTCTGGATCCATCAGTCATTTATAGATAAACTAACTAAGAGTGCATAGTAAAAAATTCGATTCATCTGCTGTACATTGACCGAGCCGTATGATTCTGATCAACAATTTCATTGTGGAATTTGTGAGTGGACATCAAGTAATAGGTAAATAAGTAAAATATAACGTATACGTTGACAATTAATCGTAATAAAACTGTGCGTGTAACTTCATTCAAAACTTAATTACTTAAGACTTATACTTAATATTAATTAAATATTAAATAAATAATATTAATAAAGAATATAAGTAATTTCAGTAATTTTGGAATAAAAGAATTGGATTTGAAATTCCTTGTAATCATTTCCTTTCTATTCCATAGGATCTATCTTTTTTGGAACTACGGCCGATACTATTTACCTTTTATTTAGTTTAAATCATTGGCCTCAGTACAGTAATAGTTGCTTAATTGCCGCTAACATAATATTTCGACTGAAAGAAAAAGTGTCCCACGATCTTCGCAAAAAATCAAACCTTTACTTATTTTTAATTTTTTATTTTTTATTCTTTTTTTTCAGGTCCACTCGATTCAAGAGACCGACTTTCATTATCCGTTTAGTTCATTCTGTCTTCCATAGCATGGTAGTTCCATACTTCTATTTGTCAAGAAAGAACCTTTGTTTGGTCTAATACAATACCGGTGTCAGCACGAATAGGCTTTGTTCAACGGGTTTTCTGTTCTTTCATAATATAGTAGTTTCTGTTCTTTCACGAATATAGGTATATACTATTCTTTGTATTACAGTATATTTATTGTATTATACGACCAAGCCAATTACTTGAAATAAAAGATTTGACCAAAAAAACTTTTAACCCCAATTGGTTTTAATTATAGATTTCGCATACTATAATTGATTGTGTGAATATTATAATATTTCCATAAGACTATTCTAATAGGCTTCATAAATTATTAGAAACATCGCTTCACGCTTTTCCAAGATCCTTTACTTTCTATTATCGAATCCAATACTGGAACTCTTATAAGGAATTTGAGTAATTTTCTATGACTATTGAATAACATAGAGGTTGCATAGACAATACCAAAAAAAGAGAAAAGAATTATGTAGCATTTCCGGTAACCGATCCGAGCCACTGGCGTTTTCTGTGCCAGAGGAAGGATAGCTATAACTGATTCGGTATCTTTAAATAAACCTGTTGTACAAAATTGCCGCTCTCACAACGATGCAAATATCAGTAGTTGTCCATTTACTGATCCCATTCTTTCAAGGAATCGATTCCCTTTTTTGAATGTACAAAATTTGGGACTCAGAATGTCTTAAGCAACTGGAGAAACGTTCTTTTTGCTGATATTATTACCAGTATTCCCTACTGTTCTTCATAGCATTACTATACCTCCCTATTCATTGCGGTTTGGTTTCGTCAGTACGTGTTTAAGCTACGACGTGTTGGAATCCTCGGCCCAAACGAGTATTTCCAAGGCCGACAAGGTATTCCATTGATAACCGCCGTTTTGCTTCTTTGGAACAACATTGATGAATTTAGAGTATCCGTTTAGGGGCCCCCAATCACCATAATCGGAGCACCTATCCAACGTTTTTACAATCGCGATGGTTGTCTTTCACGGACTAGCTGTACCTACCGTTTCTTTTTTGGGGGTCCATATCAGCAATCGCCGGTTCCATACCAACGTAAACCTAATTTTTAATTAATCGCGCTATGACCCAATCAAACCCGAATGAACAAATGGTTTATTGACTCGCACACAGTCTATACTGGGGTTTATTACTAATTGTTTTGTACGTGCTGTTTTTACTTTTCCAATTATTTCTTCAATTGAAAGAAGACGAGAATAGTATGAAGTCTCTTATCTCCCATCTCTGAAAGATCCATCCTCATAATTACTCCATGACTGTTTCTTTGTCTCTAGCATGACATTTGGAAAATGGTGGGGGGGGGGGGATGAAAGTATTGGAAAACATGGCCGATACCACTACTGGATAATTCCTCTTTGGCCTTTTGGCGCTACTGTAACTTGGTATTGCCGTGATTCGGCTTTTAAATGCTTTGCTAAAGGACTGCTTCCATCAGCGCGGACAACGGACCACAGCATTGAACGAGAATAGATAAGGCAAGGCTGGTAATGCGCCACTGTATAGATCCATGACCTGGATCGGAACTGTCAACTATTCTTAAAACAATAGGAAAGGTCGAAGGGAGCTTGATTTCCATTCCATAGTGTTTGTCACTTAGAGCCTCAGTTCAGTCTCCTTTCTTTCACCTTCGTACAACCTGGATAGTTCTTGTTAGGATAAGAGCACACGAGGGGGGGTTGAATTAGGGAAACGGAAAACTTTTCGCACGATTTAAAACGAGTTCGATAATAATAAGAACGATTGCGGTAGAAGTGATTTGAAATTGCTTTAACTTACGATCAAGTTAAAGTGCAGGTAAAGTAAAGCTATGGAAGTATTGCAGTTAGATAGAGAACAAAATGTAAATGCAAACCGAGATTTGAGTGTTCGGTCATCTTGACCTACACCCACTTTGCTTCCTCCTCAGATGAGGTACGACGTCCACTAGAGCCGGCCTTTAATAGGCGATAGGCCACCC
>PYDT01001201.1:0-20989 GCA_004837865.1 Musa balbisiana
AGTAACTTCAATCATAATCAAATTTCTTTCTAACCTCTCATTGTTCCTATCCTAAATCTCAATATGTTATTAATATTTATTTTATTTATTATTTAAGTTAATATCTTCTTTCATGCTATGATTTCGTGGAACTCGCGTAGACTGGATCCACATTTTCATTTCTGTTCTCCAAACATGCGAGCTTCGATCTACCACATTTTTGCTGAGGTTCCATCCCCGTTTTCTTTTCCTTCCTATCCGAAAGAACTGAAAAAATGGCGAAATTAGAAATTTTAGTCACGTGGAATTGGTACTCTAATTTTATTCATTTCTTCGCATATCACTACCCATACTAGAATTAAAAAAAAAAGGGGATGAACAAGGCACCGGAAATAACCGATTAATTTCTATCATAGTCCTGCTAAGACCCAACCATAGAGTACTTAGCACAGTGCCCGGAAGATATGTTTTTATTCTCGCATTGAAAATCCTCCTTCTATTATAGGATTGTAATCATATATGGTCGATTCTGTAGTTCAAGATCTTGTATTTTTTACACAGAATTTCCTACTAGAACCGGATTCCTAACTAAAATGATATGTACAATGAAGCAATAGATTTTTTTCTTTTTTTGTAAAAGAAAAAAAAATCTAATCCTGTTTCCTGAGCATTACTGATAAATATTAACTTTTTTAGTACTTTAAGGGTTCAGGATGTACTAATTCTTTTTTATATTAAACCAAAAACCAAAAGAAGAATGACAAGAAAAATTGTATATAGATGGAGGAAAAAATGACGAATATGAAAACAAGACAGGGATTTTGTACATGAAACTGTACAACAATTTTGAAAAGGGATGTAGCGCAGCTTGGTACGGGGGGGGGGGGGGGGGGGCGTTTGTTTTGGGTACAAAATGTCACGGGTTCAAATCCTGTCCATCCCTACCTATTACTTCTCCCATGGCGTAACGAGGGTTCATTTAGCTCGATAAAATTGACATAATCTTCTGGTCTTGCATACTATATTATGCAAGACTTATTGTGGTAGAAAATTTACTTTCTTTACAGTACATCTGAGCCCTGTCATAAGGCTAAGAAAGGCGCCTCTTAGTTCAGTTCGGTAGAACGCGGGTCTCCAAACCTATGTCGAGGTTCAAATCTACAGAGCGTGATTCGTTTTATTTTGAGTCGACTCACCATAAATAATTTACCAAAACAAAAGTTGAATTGGTAACTTGAAAACCTTGAATTTGACCTCCTTCCTGCAGGGGTCACTCAAAAAAAGAAAGAATATTACCATCAAAGTCCACTGATCACCACGTCGAATATTGTAAATATTCGGTTACGATAATCCTGCGAAAGTAATATGAATTAGACCTAAGACGATCCATCGAAAAACTTCATCATATTCGGTTTGTTTAGGGGATAAAAGAAGTAAGATCTATCCCTAAATATTACTCTAAATTTATCCGTGAATGCTCAATGACAGATTGGCAATGAATGTGAGAAAGAACCATAGAATACCCGAATCCTCAGAGAAATATTCGTTTTTATCAATTTTTCCTTCCATTCATTGCAATAAGTCGTATCTTGTTCAAACCAATGATAGAAGCTGAGGTTATATTAAGCAGCCAGTAGAAAACCGAAATAACTATTAAGTAACATGAAGAGCTAAATTGATTTTTCTTTTGCGACATATGTTGATAAAACCCTTACCTAATTTTCAATTTTCCAAAATACGACGCCAGAAAAAATCAATTGACGAATTAGTTTAGTTCCAATTGAAAATTCATGGATCCATCAGTCTTATAGATAAGACTAACTAAGATGACCATAGGTATAAAATTCGATTCATCTCTGTGACATTGACCGATCCTATGATTCTCTAATCAACCGATTTCATTTGTGGAATTGTGAGTTGAATAAAGTAATAGTAAAAGTACGTAAAAAATATAAAGTATAAGTCAAAGTAGAGTAATAGAACTGTGCGTTACCTTCATCAACCGTAAATTACTTATAGACTTATCTTAAATATTAATACATTATAAATACCATAAATATAAATAAATATAAGTCTTAAGTACTTTTGGAATAAAGAATGGGATTGAAAATCCATTTTAATCATTTCCTTTCTTTTCAACTAGGATCTACTCTTTTTTGGAACGAACGGCCCTGATACTATTTACCTTTTATTTATTTACTCATTGGACTCAGTACAGTAATAGGTCTTAATTGCCCTAACATAATATTTCGATTAAAAGAAAAAGGTGTCCCCCGATCCTATCGAAAAAAATAAACCTTTACTTTATTTTAATTTTTATATTTTATCTTTTTTTTCGAGTCACTCGCTTCAAAGACAACAACTTCATTATCTTTAGATTCTATATTCTGTTTTTTCCATATCATGGAGTTTCCATACTTCAGTTTTGGTCAAGAAAGAACTTTGTTTTGGATCTAATAGCAATACGTTGCATCACGAATTTGGATTGTCCAACTGGGTTCTGTTTCTTCACTAATATAGTAAATATTCGGTTTCTTTCCCTAAATAGTATATACTATTGTATTTTGTATTACAGTATATTTTATTGTATTATACGACAACCATTAACTGCAATAAAAAGATTTGAACAAAAAAACTTTTAAACCCCAAAATGGGTTTAATTATAGCTTTCGCAGACTAGAATTGAATTGTGTAAATATGTAATAATATGTTCCATAATGATATCTATAGGCTTCATAAATTTTAGAACCCTCGATTCACGCTTTTCCAAGATCTTTACTTTTCTATTACGAATCCAATAATGGAAATCTTATAAGGAATTTGAGTAATTTTTCTATTGATCTATTGAATAACTAGAGGTATGCATAGCACAAGGAACAAAAACGAAGAAGAATTCTTAGCATTTCGTAACCGATCGAGACTGCTTGCTTGGCCAGAGGAAGATAGTATAATGAGCGGTCTACTGTGAAATAAACCTTGGGTACAAACTTGACGATCTCACAAAGATGCAATATCAGTAGTTTTCCATTTACTGATCCCATCTGGTTCACGGAATCGATTCCCCTTTTTTGAATGTACCAAAATTTGTGGAGCTCAGAATGTCTGGAAGCACGGGAGACGTTTCTTTTTGCTGATAATTATTACCAGTATTCGATACTGGGGTTCCATTCATAGCATTACTATACCTTCCCTATTCATTGCGGGTTGGTTTTCGTGCAGTACGGGTTTTAGCGTTACGACGTTTGGAAGTCCTCGCCAAACGAGTATTTCACACAGAGAGCCGCACAATGTATTTCCCTTGATAAACCGGCCGTTTTTTGATTCTTTGGAACAACTTGATGAATTTGTAAATCCTTTTAGGAGCCCCCATGACGCATAGATCGCCCGCTAATCCAATTTTTACAGTGCGATGGGTTGCTGTTCACGGACTCGCTGTACCTACCGTTTCTTTTTTGGGTCCAATATCAGCATGCAGTTTCATCCAACGATAACCCTAATTTAATTATAGAGCTATGACACAATCAACCCCGAATGAACAAAATGTTGAATTTAATCGTACCAGTCTATACTGGGTTTTATTATATTTTGTACTTGCTGTTTATTTCCAATGATTTCTTCAATTGCAGACAGAAAGAGAATAGTAGAATTTCTCTTATGCCATTCGGAAAGATACATCCTCAATCATTATCCATGACTTTTTTTGGCTCTGCTGCCCATTTGCGAAAATGTGGAGGAAAGTAGGAAATGGCCGATACTACTGGAAGGATTCCTCTTTGGGCTGGTTGGTCCTGTAACTGTATTCCTGTGTCGTTTACTCTGTGTTTTCTTTTACGGTTTCATATTCTGTGTTGGGTTCATCTCTCTATAATCGGATAAACCGGATTGTAACATTAACTAGTAAGAAATAACTCACGGGACCCTTATCGCTCTAATGTAGACAAAGGAGGTAAGGTCCCGTTGAGTTTTCTTTTTCTTACTCTTATAGGAAGTAGGAGATTGTGATCTATTCCTCATACAATTGGCCATAACAGAATCCAAATATTATATTCGTAGAAGGACATGACAAAACGGATCCTTTGCTCTTATGTTTAAAACCCCTCTATTTTCTTTTGTTTTCTTAAGAATGTTTAGAGAATTGAAATCTATTGATTTAGTCATAGTCTCTGTTCTTTCCTTTCCTCCATAATATTAACTCTTATGAAGAAACAAGAAAAAGAGTAAATCATTAGTATTTTCTGAATAAACAATATTATATAGATTTCTACGCATGAACCTCCTGCAAATCATTTCTATACTAAACTACTATCATTTCTATAATAAACTACGAATTAGACTTCTCTATAACTCGATAAATAATAATTGTTTGAATAATTTCTCTTGATAATTACTCTAAGGTTAAAGTTTAATTAATGAAAAGTTGCTTTGCCAATCAATTATTCCCCTAAGCCTTTCTCCTTTTTGTTTGTCCACACTTCCTAGTGAATCTACCCAAAGAGTTTCTGTTGGACCCGAAAGAGGAATGGTATCTTTGACGAACATGAGAAAAAATATTATTATTTCGATATAAACGACACAAGAAAAAAGGAGTTTCCGCCCTTTTCTTGTGTCGAATAGAGACTCGTAAGACTATACCCCTCCTAAAGGATTTCTTTCTTTCCTTTTTCCCATCCTTGCTCCTGTATTCTCTTTCTTTGTATGTCATTGCTATTACTAAAATATGTACAAGTAATGAATTCCAGACATCCCGCAACGAAAAAAAAGTGAAACAAAGCAACCAAAAAGGTTTACAGATTTTTGATCAACATAATTGTATGGATCAACAAAAAATTCGGCGCTTTTCACCACTTGATGTTAAGGAATCTCTGCCCTAGAAATTCATTTCGTACATTGAACCTTTTCAACTGTTTTCTTTTTTAAGAACAAAAAACTTGTGCCAAAAATAACAAATTCCAGAAGAACAAAAGACCTTGACCCGTATGGGTCTTGAAGCACTATTTCTTCATCTCCCTGACCAAAGCGTCCCACATGTGGTATGCTTGTTAATGGTTGATCAAGCTTGATGGATTCACCCTCTGAAACACGAGTGCTGGTCCTGGAGGTATAATACACCACTTGATTCCACCGATGCATCACTATGTTTATTTTCATATCCCCCTTTTTCTTTACTTACTATTCTGCTTCTATGACCTGCTGATGTACAATTATAGACTGTATTGTTACTTTTGCCTACATCAGGATTAAATCTACCCCTGCCTCTGTTCCCCTACTTATCTGATATTTTAGAATGCCGCTTCTTCGTAGCGGTCGGGGGAAAGAATGGAAAGAGATTTCACTATATTTCTTACCCGGAACCTACCTATCACAATAATATTTCTTTTATTGGGACTATAACTCTGAAAAGAAACTATTTTCCTACTTGTCTTTCAACTTCAGGAGAAAACGATCAAGGGGGGCTAATTCGATCCGTCGGGTAAAATGAGACACCCCCACATTCAAAGTCCCTTTTTAACCATTAGCCATAACTTGTTTCAGTTGCTTACAAGTATTCGAAAAACTCTTCAAATACAGTATGCGAAGCACAGCTTGCTGAACTTCAATATCCACGGGTTTATTCCTAAATTGCAATTGGCACCTACAATTCGGTCCCGTTTGCCTTCTCGCTGGGTTTTCAAACCTGCTGCGCAAAAATGGATATGCATTGAAAGAGAGCCCCGAGTTATTACATATATCATGCTCGAGGCAGAACTGGATCGAGTCATCTCTTCCTTTACCAAGAAAAAGGCTTTTTATTTTGCCTGTCAATCATTGATCCGAATTTCTACAATAAATTAGAATCGTATCTAGTCAGTTCCCTATACACGAGTCCTGTCCATTGTACTGGAATATTGTACTGTAGACTATCGTGACTAATACCGAACAGATACAAGTCGAAGAATTAATTAAAATTGAAAATTACTTCTTATACACGAAGAAAAGATTCCCTGATTTGATTGATATAATTAAGATCAAATGAGTTCTTTATTCATTCATTGAATGATAATTACTACAAGCGAAGAGATACACGATTTAAAAAAAAGGAAGATCCATATTTCACAATTGTGTCTAGAATAACTGGAAAAGTGAACAGAGCAGATATAATTGTTATCGTTATGATACATCCAAATCGGTTTTTAGACCGAACCGATCATTAGTTTTCCCACCATGGGTCGAGTGAATCCGTCCATAAATCATAACTAAAAAATAGAAAAAGCTTTTATGTATCACTTAAGTTTATAGAGGAATCCTGAAACCCAGAATTAAGATGACAGTTTTCTCATTCCTCAGATAAAAGCCCACTTGAATAGCGACCAGATATATTGGTCGAGAAATGCAAAATGACTGGAGATCATATTCATTGTGTGCTTTGCCTAATTGTATTGTTTCCTTGTGTATCCTATATGAAGTTTTGTGTATATGCGTTTCCGGTACGCTTTATATTTCGTCAATAGGATAGTTCTCTTAATTCTATGATCCTTTCAGCAACGTTTTTCTTCTTGATCGGATTTCAAAAAATTTTCGGATTGCCTGGTATTCCCCACTTGGAACCAAGTTCCAGACATTTATTAATGAGAAAGAGACCCCAAACCCCCACCAAAGGGGGGGGGGGGGGCAAAAATACTATCGATGAAGATATGGGAGAGGCCAATGCTTTCTTTTTTTTTCCATTTTTTTTTCTGTGAATTGAATTGTAATGAACCCTGCTTCATTCGTTGACTCTATCTGATCTGATATTTCTTTGACAGCACCGAGTTGTATAACCAGTATTGACCTATGGGTCTATTCCTTTCCTATTATTGTGTAATAATTGTATTTTTTTATTTCATTTAGAAGGAATAAGACATAGAATAAGAGTCCTTTTTTCGGATGAAAATGAGAAAAAAAGACATAAATATTATTCCGGATATCTCAATTGGGCAAACTTTGAACCAATTTATTTTCCTTTGTTCCTTTCGATGATACTCGCAAACCCACTTGAGTCACGAATCGAGTTCGAGACGAAAAACCTCCCCCTGGCCACTTTATCTTTCGAAATGTTTCACCGGGGTCTAACCAAAATGTTATCAATTCCAAATCTGGGCCTAAAAGATGAATTCTGTATTACGAAATACATGTTCGGAATAGTTCAAGTTGCCTTCCCCCATCTTGAGAAAATATTATTCTTCATTTTATTCTTTCCTCAGTTCGTTCAAAATACTTTAAAAAAAAAAAAAAAAAAAAAAAAAAAAAGAAACATAAAAAAAACAATGGTACGCGCAAGAAATAGGCCAATTCGGCACTTTTGGTTCAATTTCTCGGGCGTAAAATTCTCAATCATTACGAGTGAGGGAAGGCCCCTTGGCCTCTGATTTCCATAATAGACACGACTAGATAAAGACCCTCTTTAACCTCTATTCGGATTCATGATACTCTCATAAGAAGCGAAGGAGAATGCGACGATTTATTCCAGGCAATCCCCAGCGGAAAAATACACACATGCCTTCTTTTCTATTCGCATCGGTCATAACCGCGACCTACATTCCACGACATTGTGCACCACAAATACAGCTAATGAAGAGACCCGCGATCCCGTAGAAAGACCGTCACCGCATCCCTTGTGAAAAAAATGATTTGCTGAGATTGAAATACGGATTCAAGTATTCCTACAGATAACTGGAAGTTCCAAACCACTAAAATCCTAGTGAACCTAAAACAGGAATACAGGCCACAAAATTACTCGTTTTTCGACCCCTTTATAATTTTCTAATCCATCTATTTTCTGATCGCCAATTCATACGATACAATCCTTGCATTCGATTGGAATTGACGAATAACCCAAATAATTTATACTTTCTTTCTTGATCCCGAAGTAACTTCATCACTAGCACTATTCTGATGTGAAACATTAGGAGTATTGTTAGATACATTGACTTTCTATTTAAAATATTCACTAATCCATTTTAACCAGCTATATTCACAGATACAGCATTTATGCAGATATCATATATCCGCATCACGGTTCTTCATTTTGTGTGTTCGGAAAGACCACATATCATACCATATTACACTGATAAATCTCTGTATTATCATCCGGGGTGGGGGGGAGTGTTGAATCAATTGATAATATTCGGTCCCATTGGTCTAGACAATCTTATTTTTTTTGGACATGAAGAATAAGAAACCATTGCAATTTGCCGTAAATACTCGCCCACTAAGGCACAAAATCGAGGTACGTTGGGTCTGTCATAGAATAGGTTCCCTCAATTTAATATTCTTCTTTTTATATTTCTATCTATTAAAAGAATCTCTTATGATATATCTATTACATATGATATACTATTATAAGTAATATCAAGTCCTATAGAATATATCAGCCATTATTATATTATAAATATATTATAAAAATTTATAGAAATATCATTATTTATAAGTAATAAGTATATCAACTATCATTCATATAATTAGATAGAAAATGATTAATAGAAACATATATTCTATTCTAAAATATTCTAACAAAATTTTATATTTATTATTATTTATTATTGATATTATATTTCATTATAAATAATATAAAATAATACAATAAAGAATAATAAAATATAATAACAATAAAATAAAATTATCCGCAACCTCTGTCCTCTTATTACAAGGAGAACTTATGTCACCAAGAAAACACTGATTACACGATTAATACTTGTTCGCTACAATAAAATACTGAATCTAGTGCTATACTTTCATTTTTGAACTTGGAATTCAAGGGAAGAAACCGTGAGCTGAAATAACTCCCCCGAAACCTTTTAAAAAAGATTACGTGGTACATATTGGGTCGAATAAACTTTATGGAATAAACGTCAACACTTGTGAACCTTCAGTAGTACCTTTTTTTAATGTTTGTTCAATTACTCTTTTACCCGCAAATGCAATGTATCGTTAGGTTCCGCAATAATTATATCCCCCACCTACCAAAACGGCTGTTTCCTCCACCATTTGTAGGAGATGTAAGACTTGATACATAGATAACCTTTTTTATCTGATTGATAATTAGATTAAGCAGAAGAATTTTTAGCCATTTGCTCAAGCTCAAACTTCCTTCTTGCCTGCGTGCTCCTCCAAAGCACACACAATCATGCCAGGTAAGATCGATTAGTAGCTACTCGATCAAACGAGGTATTTGCTCGCCTACTAAGGACCCAACTACCTCCATAAACAGAAATCCATAACGCCATCTACGGTAATACCATTTATTTGACTATGCCTGTTTGAATAGCATCATCTAAACTGTCCTTCTTTGATAAAATCGGGGGGGGGGGGATACGATCTCCATAGTTCCTCTTTTGAACGAAAATCAATGGGTCTTAATATCATACTTTATCCAGAGATTCCAAGTTCCGGAGATCATCGAAAGTTCAATTCTATCGGACTACTCTTTTCAATGATATCCACACGGTTCACAAATCTTCATTTTTGCCTTAAAAAATTTTTTATAATTTTAATCCATAACAATTTTCGCATTGAACCCATAATTTTGTATTTTTGATTTCTATTGAAACATTGGATTCTACTTCTTCAGGAAGTCTGATTCTAACTTCTTCAGGAAGTCTGATTCTACTTCTTCATGGAAATCCGATTTCACTTCTTCCATGGAAATCTGCTTCTACTTTGCATGGAAATCTGATTCTACTTCTCTGGAAAGCTGATTCTACTTCTTCATGGAAATCTGATTCTACTTCTTCAGGAAATCTGAAATTCTACTTCTTCATGGAATCTGCTTCTACGTCTTCATGGAAATCTGATTCTACTTCTTCATGGAAGTTCTACTTCTTCTGGAAATCTTGAAATTTTTTCTAGTTTCTTTTACTAGACCTACCGCTCTCATTTTATTACTACTATTCTATTTTCAGTACAATGAAGTTATAAAAAGTAACTGTCCACTGTAATTGGTGGTACTACCCGGAAAAATAGAACTATTATACTGACTTCAAAACGAAGATAACATCAATGCAAACTATTCATGGGATTATCCAACTAGATTGAGTATCATCAGGTAATGATAATCTAGGGATTCTTTTCTTATACCCCTACCTCAAATACTAAAAGTTTTTTTTCTAGTGCCTAGAAAAAACTATCATTGTCACCCTCAAAATCTGATTTTCAATGTTTCAACTATACAGAGTAACTGTCACCATTACTATCCCTAACTACAAAAGTGTCATAGAGATCAAACCCAATACCTTGATTCAATAAAGAAGCAACATTAGTGAAACTAAATTAGCCACTATGATTCCAACTAGGAACGTTTCTTCGTATCGTTTAGAATAGGTGTTCACTTCTACTGGTCTGTCCATACCATCAAACTATCCATTTGATTTACTTAGGCCACCACCTATGGTCTAACTTTCTCGTTAGACACATCGACGGAACCCCATTTTCCGCATAGAGTATTTCTACCCCCTATATGATGAAATACAATACATCGATGGATATCATTTCTTTCACTACTACCGTTCTTTCATACTTACTCGTTAGTTAATGAACAATCCTAAGATTAGATTAGATTCGTATGCTTAATTCTGATAAGAAATCCAATATTTAAAGTAAAATGATCTCTTTTGTGGGAACCGAGGTCTCACTTTCCATATAATTGTAATCTTTTTCTCAATGTTTAAAATAGAAAGACACAGCTTTCTCCATGTGAATTGTACAAATTCTCATCGAAAATAAGGATAGTTGTTTATTTCTCTCAATAAAGATACAGAATTTGTATTCGTAATAATCAAAATTAAGTTTCTATTTTAACATGAACGAAAAGACAATATATAGTGGGTACAGGAGCCTTTCCCTTGGCTTGATCTATGGCCTAAAACTAGGAGATATAAAAAGTCCACCATCCCAGATCCTACTTAATCCATCCTATGGATCCACAACAACACTATAGGTTATTGATTTGTTTTATTCTTCTATCTGTATCTTGTATATATAGGTAAGATCTTTACCTCTGTACATATAAACGATTATGCACACTCATAGTATAGAGTCTCATTCTTTTTTTTTATTCGCAATCGCCCAATCTTTTTTAGGAAAAGATTGGCCGTTTAATTGCATCAATTATGAATGAACACACAGGCATTACTGAAATTATGCCACTTACTTTTTCTCTTATCTAGCTATCTACTGGTTCGAATTCGTAATTTGATCTCTTTCCATACTTTCACCAGCAGCGTCTAGTTCAGTGCTCCATTTGCTTACTTCACGATATTTCATTACTTCATAGCAAGATCACGTCCCTCATTCGAGCTTGTACAACACGCTCTAAACCACCCTAATTAGCTACTGCCCATTTGTCATTTCCCCAAGGTTTCCTAAGTTCCTCGCCAACTGTAGTACGAATCATCCCAAAGATTTCGTTCCGAGCAGGCATATGCCAAACATGCATACCCCCTGAAGACCGTGCAGAACCCTGGCATAGAGACCCCTTCTTGAGTGAAGAACATTACCGGCGACTTCGTCTTTTTCGATATACTCATCACGTAATAATCAACGAAACCTAAAGCATCTCACTTTCCCCTCCAGTTTACCTACTATTACCGGCGTGAATATGACGCCACCAGACATACGTAATGCTTTAGCTAGTACACGAAAAATGCATACCATGAATTTTTCTGTCTATCATACCTGCATTCATTGCGCGATGTTGTGAAGAAGTCGCCGTTGTCACGGCATAATGAGCCCAAGCTAGTCTTTGCGTGACTCCACCAGTTAAGTAGTTGCATTACGATAGGAACTCCTAATTCTCTGGCACATATGGCCCTTTTCATCATTTCTTCACATGTACCCGCAGTAGCATTCAAGTATGTCCCCTTTGATTTCACCTGTTCGTCCTGCGCTTATAAAATTGCTTCGGGGCAAAATAAGAAACGAGCTCTCCACGCATAAATGCTGGGAGTTCACGTTGTCATCATCTTTGTACTCAGTCACCACGTAGACATTTCATAAACCGCTCTACGTAGTTTTTTGCAGATATCCCAATTTTGTTTATAGTAGCATCCCAATAGGGACGACCATACTTGTTCAACTTACTCTTTCAACCTGAATGCCGTGAGGCGGGCCTTGGAAAGTTTTGGAATAAGAAGTGGGAATTCGCAATCTCCAGACGTAGAGCTCGTAAGCTTTGAAACCAAATACATTACCCACACTGGAAGTAAACTGTTAGTAACAGAAGCCTCTTCAAAAAGGTCTAAAGGTAGCTCCATCAGCAATATATTGATTTTCCTCCCAACAACGGCTCGATGTGGTAAGCTCTGCCCTTTGTAACGATCAAGACTGGTATCCATCTCCACCAGTTGCCATGTACCAGTAGAAGGATTTGGCAGCTACCGCATCCCTGCTTCATTCGGCTGACTCCAGGTTGAGGAGTTACTCGATGCTGCCAAGATTCATATCTATTTTGCTTCGTAGTCAGGAGTATAATAGTCATTTTTAATCTTTAACACCAGCTTTTAAATCCAACACTTGCGTTAGTCTCTGTTGTGGTGACATCAGTCCCCTACAACTCATGAATTAAGAATTCTCACAACGACAAGGTTCTACCTCATATAGATTATGCGGGATAAACCTTTGACAAAATTTTCAAAAAAAAAAAAAAAAAAAGAGACAAAAATTTAAACTAATCTTATCACTAATTTTCAATGTTATGTTAAAATAAATGGTCTTTTAACCATGTATTTGATTCATCAATACATCTTATTGTATCTCTTTGATATATATGGCGCCAACAAACCCATGTTTGTTTTGCAAGCTTACATAAACTCAAAATGGATCTCCTCTTATTGACTCCTAAATACTGAACAATCCTCTTGGACAGTGGATATATTTGTATATTAAATCCTAGATGTGAAATAGGCATAATCATCCTAAAAGGTTAACGAATAGATATGCGAATCCAATATCTATCACAACAAAAAGAACAATGCCAATTAGATCGAAATAGGGGGGAATGACCATAAAATGGAGTTCGGGTTTTCGAATTCTAAGATTAATAGATCTAAGACGATGGTTTTCTATAAGATAGAGAATGAAAGAACTTACTCGTGCTTTCATGTACTTAATATTCTTTTGAAAAAAGAAGATTGGCTGTAACTTTAAAAATTCTCATTGATGAGTAACTATGACTCGTATTCGGTTTGGGTGGTACCAACTAAATCAAGTCAACTCACCATTTAGTTCTTATTGAATTAACCGATCAACTTGCTTATCGGACATTATTTTGGCGACCTTGGCATGGCACTATTCAAAAACTTTCGACATACTTTACTTTAATTATAATTATGAGAATCAATCCTACCCCTTCTAGTCCTGACGGTTTCACACTTGAAGAACAAAACCTAGGGCGTATCGCTCAATTATGGCCCGTACTGGATGTTGTTTTCCTCCGGGCAAGATGCCTAATATTTATAACGCTTTGGTAGTTAAGGGTCTAAACGATCGGCAGCAATTTATGTGGACTTGGAGGTACAACAATTACTTAGATAATCGGTTAGGAGCGTAGGCTATGAGTGCTACAGATGGACTGAATTAGAGGCAATGGAAGTGATTGACACGGGAGCTCCTCTAAGCGTTCCAGTCGGGGGAGCTACCCTCGGACGAATTTTCAACGTTCTTGGGGAGCCTGTTGATAAGTTTAGGGTCCCTGTAGAACTCAGCACAACTCCTCCTATCCTAGACCTGCACCTTCCTTATAACAGTTAGAGACGAATTTATCATCTTTGAAACAGGAATCAAATGTAGTGATCTTGTAGCTCCTTATCGCCGTGGTGAAAAATCGGACTATTTTGATGAGCTGGATTAGGTAAAACAGTACTCATCCTGGAATGAATCAACAACATTGCCAAAGCGCATGGAGGCGTCTGTATTTGGCGGAGTAGGCGAACGTACTCGTGAAGGAGAATGATCTTTTACATTGAAATGTAAAGAAGTTCCGGAGTAATTAATTAACAAAATATTGCAGAATCAAAAGTCTCTCTAGTCTATGGTCAAATGATGAACCGCCGGTAGCTCGTATGAGAGTTGGTTTGACTGCCCTAACTATGGCGGAATATTATCCGGGATTTAAGGGGTGGGGTGAACCACTACTTCTATTCATCGACAGATCTTTCGTTTCGTCCAAGCAGGATGCAGAAGTTCCGCCTCTATTTGGGTAAATGCCTTCTTCAGTGGTTACACCTACCCTTAGTACAGACATGGGTTCTTTGCAAGAAGAATTATCTTCTACCAACGAGGTCTATACACTTCGGATCCAAGCATTTATGTCCCGCGGACCGATTAAGACCGACCCTGCTCCTGCCACTACATTTGCACATTTAGATGCACTACCGCATTATCAAGAGGATTACTGCCAAAGGTCTTTCCAGCATGGATCCTTTAGATTCAACGTCACTATGTTACAACCTCGGATCGTTGGCGAGGACACATTATAAACTGCGCAAAGAGTTTCAGAACTTCACAACGTTCCAAAGAACTTCACTGACATTATAGCTATTCTTGTGTTTGGACGAATTAGCCGAAGAAGATCGTATTTAACTGTAGCAAGACACGAAAAATCGACGTTTCTTATCACAACCCTTCTTCGTGGGCCGAAGTATTTACTGGTTCTCCCGGTAAAATAATGTTGGTCTTGCCATAAACAATTAGGGGTTCCCTGACCTTTCGAGAGTTAGAACAGTCTTCCCGAGCATGCTTTTATTCAGTAGGTAACATCGATGACGCTACGCGAAAGCTATGAACGTTAAGAAGAGGATAGCAATTTAGAAATGACCTTAAATCTTTGTGTACTGACTCCTAATCGAAATTATTTGGGACTCATAAGTGAAAGAAATAATTTTATCTGACTAATAGTGTCCAATTGGCGTTATCACCAACCCGCCCCATTGCCACGGCGTATATATAGGTCTTTGTAGAATACGCCTCAACAACTACCAATGGTTCACGGTGGCTCTGAATGGGTGGTTTCGCTATGAATTAGGTATAATGAGATCACCATTTTAGTAAATGAATCGGCAACTACTGACAGTGATACCAGCAGAACTCAACAAGCTCTTGAAATAGCTGAAGCTAACTTTGAGTAGAGCTGCGGGTCAGAGACAACAATTGAAGCTAATCTGCTCTCAGCCGCCGCTAGACACAGTAGGGCCGGTCAATGTATTTCCTACTAGCCAATTCATACATCAAAATAATAAAGAGAAAGTTTTTAAAAGTTCTTATTATACACCCACATGTTGATTCTGCCAATGGAACACATCAAGTCTAATCTGATAAAACAAAACAAGCAGATGGGTAGAAAAACTTATTAGATATCATTTCATCGACTCCGGTATCACAATAATAATGTTCTACCTACGATTGGATTGAACCAATGACTCCCCGTAATGAAGCAATACTCTAACCACTGATTTAAAGTAGTTCATTTATCACCACAAAAATAACCCATCACTTCGGGATTATAGGTTGAATATTATTTCTAGCAATACTAATCTGTTTCTGTTAATCGGAAATAAAAAAATAGATCAGAGAGCTATTATGTGGAGTATTGAATAAATCCATCTTGACAAGAAATTATCTATTGTTAAGAGTCTAGGACAAGGGCTATAGCTCGTTGTGAGCACCTCTTACACGCGCCCGAATGCTGTTTCAAAGGAGCCTATTATGCAACGAACTAATTTTATCGTATTGAGAAATTCAATGTCTTACTCCATAGGTTCGAGGGAACACGCGACAATAGCCTGACCATATTTGGTCGGTCCGATTCAGGCGCCAAATTCAGTTGCCAATCAAATAGAACCCGCCAGTATTGATAGTTTGATAGTTATACCAAGCCCATTCAATGCTAGGCATAATGTATAAGGGCCTCAAAATAACCTCTTTTCTTCCTATTGACTTTAAGTTGTATGAAGTCTCATATTCGACTGTTGCAGCGGAGCGATAGAAAAAAAAGGAAAAAAAAAAAATTCCTTTAACTTAGGTTGATCTAGGCCGAAGGCAGACCTAAATCAGATAACCCTTCTTGAAACCTTTGGTATTGCCTCCCTAGATCAAATACAAATATAAATCAAGCCATGGACGCATCTTCATTATCAGTTCCTCTAAAGAAAAAATAGTGGCCCTACCTGCTCTTTACACCATTTGGACAGAGCCCAATGCAACAAAATGCTGTTTGGGTCTTGAAACGTTCGAATCATGAAGATCATAATCAGTTTGATCTGTTGTAACCGAGAAGGTCTACGGTTCGAGTCCGTATAGCCCTCATCCTCATTATTATATTTTAGTTTGTATAGTTTTCATTTCTATGGACCATCCAGTCTAATCCAAAGTCCACATGGGTCAGGACCTTTCTTTTTTCCCTGGTCTTGGGTCTTGTCTTGTATTTGGAAACCCCCTACTAATCACTAATGCGTTTTTTGGCGAACAATAGTCATCCTTATTGATTGATTTCAGAGATAATGGAGAGAACCGCATTGGGCCTCAAATCTAAATATATTAACGTTTCTTCTTCTTCTTCTATAATCTTGAGGAGTGGGTTTGTGGATTTGATTTGGGCGTCGAATCTCGATTAATGTTGATTCTTTCCTATTTGAAATGTTTTAAATCATTTATGATTCCGTCGATTATACTACTCCACTCTTTGGCTATGTTTTTCATTGGCTAGTATGGTTGCTGTAAACCTTTTCTTGTAGCGAACTCTAACCCATTGCTTGGTCTTACCAATTATATTTTTAAGTTATTAAGCGTTATTTGCCGTAACAAAAAAACAAGTATTTTGGTTCATTCCAAAGCGTATCTTTGTTTTTTAGTACTAGAGATTGGCCGAAATAGAATGAATCTTCATTCTAACTCTAATGAAATAACTCGATTCTTCTTATTTATTCTGAAGGAGTGGATGTAACGGTTCCAAGTTTTCCAATTTTTTGTTAGAAGATATAAGTTTTGATATGTCACCTCTCAATTCACGGATTTATCAAGTAAGAAAAAATAGAATGAAATCTTAGGACACGAAAAAGATAACAATCATTCGATGCTTAGATTTTTATTTCATATTCGTATCAAATTCAATAGAAGCAATGATCCTTACCCAGATTTTAATGAAAAATGAATACTTCGAATAAATAGAATAGGCTAGAAATCCCTAGAACATTTTACCCCATAATGCCATTGAAAAATTTAAGTTTTAAAAATGGAAATGAAATTTATTATATCTCATTGATGTTATTATATCTAATCAACATATATTCTAATGAATATGGTATTCATAGTATTTAATTATAGATATTTACTTTACTATATTATAGGGTATTGATGTTATTATAGTTATAGGCATAGAAATAGTTTATAGGCATAGCATATTTTAGTATTTTAGTACCTTTTTCTCGAGGATAGAGAACCCAAGACAAAGTGAGAGAGTTTTGTTTGTAAGGAGCATCCGATGTCTACACCATAATCTAAATAGAATCGAAATCAAAACTGTAGTGGGGTTCCCTTAGATGAATCTTTAAAAACAACCATGCCCCACAGCAACAAACTCTAACTTGCAGTTTGCTTTGATCAAATCATTCGTTGTTTCGCCTAAGATAGAAATTATGATGAATTTACAATTCCGATTCGAATCGATACTTCAGCATATTCCACATTAATAGGAGTACATTTTATGTTTCTGCTTCACAATATGATATTTCTGGCATTTCTAATATAATCAAGCGTTTCCTTCTTGCATTTGTAATTTCCGGAGTTTTTAAGCCCGGTTAGTGACGGACCATAGAAAGCTCTCTTAGTTATGAATCGGGTATCGACCCATTGGGGATGCTTGGTTACATTTCGATCCGTATTCATGTTTGCTCAGGGGTTGTTGGTTGTTTGTTTTGGATGTTGCAAACGGTCCTTTCTTATCCATGGGCAATGAGTTTCGATTGTATGGGGTGTCTGTATTTTATCGAAGCTTTAATTGGTGTGCTTACCAATTGTTGTTTTCAGTGTCAGCATGGCGAAAGGAGCATTGGAATGGTCTTACTGACTTCCGACACTCAAAATCAAAATGAAGAAAGATTACATTGAGACAGTTAATGAATTTGTTGAGTTTCCCTTAGTGACAAAACAATCCAATGCAGGTTATTTTCAACTACAATTGACTGACTTTCGAATTGTTCAACGACGTTTCCTTTATGGCCGCTTCTAGACGGTACCGTTGGTTGTTTCATTGAATTTGCTTTCATTAATAGGCTCGCGATTCGTCTTTGATCGTTAGGGATTGTACCAAGATCGAGTCCTACACAGCCAGACCTATTTACAGCCTGCACATAACATAAACTGGCTCCTTCTTAGAGTAGATTATATAGCAAATGCCTGACCAAATATGTCATTGCTATGGGGCTTGTACTATACAGGAAGGGATGTTCAGTACTGATTCTTAATATACGTTCGTGGATCGATAACTAATTCCTGTCGATGTCTATTGCCGTGCTGCCCACCTAACCCAGAGTCGGTTATAGATGCTATTAACGAAACGTCGTAAGAAAAATATCTCGAGAAATCTGAAGAGAGAACTGTGTCTCACAGGAAAATCGATTGTTTTACTACCATCACAAGTTTTGTGTTCGACGCAGTACTCATACTGGGGGACATTATGATCACGAATTGCTCTATCAATCACCATCTACTTCAGAGAGACCTTCTGACTTTTTCAATCCAAAAGTTCAGTACTCCCCTGAATTATTGCTCATACAAGGTACGGTTCTTTTGTGCAGAATAAAAAGAAATGGTCATGTCTTTAAAAATTTCATTGTAAATTGAAATACTCATACAATACAAATGTGGGAGAGATCAAGAAGATGCAGTGCAGATCGTTTATCTGATTGTTAGTCAACCATGATTTAGTTTTCATAGATCTTCTTTGGGCTATTGATTGGCCGAGTAATAGAAAACTTTACAAATAAAAACCCGAGGTTGGGATTCCTTGGCTGGTCATTTCATACTCGTATAGGGTTACCATTATTTACGCCCCAGTGTGCCTATGTGTAGCCCCAGCGGATTTTTAGCCAGTGTTTATCATCTTACGAGAATCAGTATGGTAGGGCTAAACCAAAGAGGTATCATAAAGTCTTTGCCCCACGGAATCATTCCAGAATCCCGTCTGTTTTCTGCTTTGAGAAGTGCTGAGTTTCAAGACGCGAATCTTATGATATGTTGGGAATCTCTTATGATAATCATCCCCCTTAAACGTATTGTTGATGCCGGAAAGTTGGATCGGTTTGCCCCTCCTAAGGACTATAATTACCCCCAATTTCTCAATGAATACAAGAGGCTCATTATGATAAGAAACTAATGTTTACTTATACGACTATGACACGATTCCCAGTTTCTTTCAAGTGAAGGAATATTTTTACGTTCCGTTTCTAGATGAAAGAAAGTAACCGGACTTTATTCGTATTATGGATAACCTAAAAAAAACTTCATTTATATTCCAAAAATTTGGATATCTCATATCCATTCGTATTAGCAGAAACAATGTGATTGAATCCAAAGAGTTCTGCTGCACATGAACTTTGTAACCGCGCAATAACTTACTTAGATGTAATGGGACCCCCCGGAAGTAACGTAAGCAAGAGTGAAGAAATGGAATAAATGTCAAAAAATAATGAAATTAAGAAATGCAAAGGATGGATTTTATTTGTACTGTGTCTGAATGCTTCTGTCTATTGCTATCTTTTAACATCCTCTCGACTTTTAAGTTTTTTTTTTTACTTTATTTTTTTTATTTTGAAATATAATTAAACTTATATTATTTTTGATGAGAGAAAGCAACAGTATGAAGAAACACGAACCCCGAAAAAAAGAGACGGGAGCTATCTCACCTTTGTTCTTTGTAACCAATACCGCCATACATATATTTTTTACCATCCCCCAAAAGGAGGTATTATATATATTCTATCTAAATGAGTAAATATGTAACATTCTACGATGAGTAAATACGTAGCATGCTCTAGAGACTATTAAACGCCCTATCTCTCTCGATTAATTTCGTATTATCTAGCCGATACTTATTTACGTGTCATGGAACCATATTTGAACTGGTGCACATGATTTTCAGTCCGCTGCTCTACCAACTGAGGCTATCCCGACCATTTCCCGTGCATCATCCTAGGTCGTACTTGTGTCTATGTTAAATTAAGGACTAACCAAAGTAGAAAAATTACTTGACAAGTAAGTGTAAGGATAGTGATATGGACTGTGAATGATTCAATAATAGAGATTCTTTGCCCATATATGTTCATTTGTACAGTTCCTATCCAACTTGGATAAGATCCAGATTTTATTTCGGATCCGTTTGTTAAGAGTAAGAGTTTATGAGAAAGATAGTGACTTTTGTTTGAACTGAACCACTGATAGAAAAAACGAATATGATACATACTGAGGAAGATAAAATAGGCTTTTTTATTGGGGTAGAGGGACTTGAACCCTCACAGATTTTTTTAAAAGTCGACGGATTTTCCTCTACTATAAATTTCATTGTTGTCGGTTTGACATGTCAATGGGACTCTCTCGTTATTCTCGTCCGATTAATCATTTTTCAAAAAGATCTTCACTCTGGAATGAATGATTTTCATATTTGCATAGTCGATTCTTCCTTCAACTTCCATTGAAATGTCTTCAAATAAACTCTGATTTTCGTCTCAAAAAAATGTGTGGAAACACATAGGAACTCTTGAATGGAATTGAAAAGAAATGTACTCCAGTTCCTTCGGAAATGGTAAGATCTTGCGCAAGAAGAATGGGTGATCTATACCATCTTGCTTTGGTTCTGCTGCCCCCTTTTTTAACAATACGAGTCGGTTCTTCTCCTACCAGTTCGAATAGAACCTGAACAAAATCTTCTTCATGTAAAACCTGCTCTCTCGATTTAGATCGGAAACTCGTCGGATTTTATGAAACCATGTGCTATGGCTCGAATCCG
>PYDT01000783.1:0-20989 GCA_004837865.1 Musa balbisiana
AAACCAGAATTCCGAAACTACGACTTTGAGGAGGCAGAGGAAGAGACAAACACTGGGAAAAAAAAAGTACGAGGAGAAAAAAAAAAAAGAGGAGATGAACGGATAACCTATCAGAAATGGGGATAGCATATATTTGCTCATAGCAAAGAAGAGTTGAATGTGATAACCCCCTCTGTTTTAGAAAAAAAACATTGTATGGCCTTCATTGATAATAGCTAAAAATATTGGACGGATGTTATGATTACAATGCCCGAGTGGTATGAGGATTGAAGGAAGGAATAGAGAAAACATGGAAATGCACCTATAATGGGTGTCAATTATAGAAACAGAATTTCCCAGATTGGTTCATACAGATGGTATTCAGATAAAGATTTTATTCCTTTTCGTTGAAAACCTTGGCGAAGATCTAAAATACGAGCTCATCCATTGGAGGATCATGAAAAAAAATGAAAAAAAGAAAGGTTTAGTTTTTAACAGTTTGGGGAATGGAAAACGGAACGACTTTTGGTTTCCCCGAAACCAACTTCTTTTTTGAACCCCGATTAAGAACTCAAAAAAATAATTAGAAAAGTAAAAAAGAATCTCTAAAAGTTCAAATGAAAACACAAGATGGGTCATCAAAATAGTTTAGTTCTAACCGAGTCTAAAACGAGTTCGTAAAAACGAATAGTTCTAGTTACTAAACGGATAGTTCTAGTTCTAAAACGAACGTTCTAGTTTTCTAAACACGAATAATGAAGAACCTTGAAAAAGTGAACCAAATTTCTTGATTTGAATTGAGGAGGGAAAAGGTACATGAACCAAATGAAATGCAAAAGATTCAAAAAAAAAATAATCAGATTATGCACGATCGACCATTCAAATCGATTATGAATTGGACAAGATTTATTTACTCATAGAAAAAGAAAAATGAAAGATCTTGCTGATAAGACATCACAATAAGGAACAAATAGAAGGAATCACAAAAGACAAGAAGAAAATAGTTCCAGCCTATCATGATAAAAGACCGAATTACAAAAACATATGTGGCCAGATACTTCAAGAAAATACCCGATTAATACGCAAATCACATGATTTATGAAATCTTTCATTGAAAAACTACGAGATATCGTGCAATGTAGGGGTACCTTCTAAGGTAATGCACAAACCTTTAAAAAATACAATTACAATGAATTCCATTTACAACGATGAAAGAAACTGCAAGAAGGAATGATGAAACAGTCCAAGATACATGAACTTTATTTCGGACTTAAAAAGTCCTTTTCTATCCTAATATTAGAAATGATTTAAACACTTATCACGACTTATCGTCCTTGTCCAAAGCAGATGTATTTACACAATTGTCACAAACCACTTATTTAACAAACCACACCTGAGATCTGACTTCAATATCACGATCACGGGGACCTATCCTTTTATTAAAGGACAAGGAAAAGTATTATTGTAGACACGAGGGAATCTTTTGATTCCAAATCAAGGCATAAGAAAATTAATAAGTCGAATGAATAAAGGAAAATACTGGTAAAGGGTCATTATCAATAAAATTTTTCTCGGAAGCCAAATGGTCTCGATTCGTACCGAACAAATGGCGAAATAGAGTCAATCACAGTTGGACTATTCAAAATAAAGAATCAATGAAATGGTATTCATATTAAAAGAAAAAGACGATTCTTCCTTACATGAATGAACATTTTTCTGCAGTGGATTTATCGACGAGTCGAACAGAAAATTAAAAAAACACTACGATCTGATCTTTTATCAATGAAATATAATTATGGGGATAGTAAGGACTCTTACACACTGAACCCGAACGTTAGTATTGCTAAATATGACTATGATGGTTACCTAAAAAAAGGATATTTTATTGATTACCCATTAAAAATCTGGATAAGAAATATTGGATTATAGAATTCTTCATTTTTGCCTTAGAACAATAGTGATATGCGACCCCTAGTGATATTGAGAACGTAGTGTATTGAGAACAATAGTGATATTGAGGAAGGGACAGATATGTATATCTGGTACCGAAATGTTAGTAAAAATACTAAGACTAAGACTCATGCAAAAAAAATTTTTGATTGGGAAGAATGAAATTATTTACCATCCAATCTAGAACTTGGTTCTCCCAGAAATTGTGTACCTTTTGAGGATATAAGATTAAACCGGTCCGTGGATCATACCAACAAATTACTTCTTTCTAAATTTAGTATGCGAAATGATAGTAGTCAAAATCAAAATGAAAAAAAAAAAAAAAGGAGATTAGTCAAAATCAAAATGAAAAAAATATTAGTCAAAATCAAAATCAAAAAAATATTAGTCAAAATCAAAATCAAAAAAAATATGAGACAAAATCAAAATCAAAAAAATATTAGTCAAAATCAAAAAAAATAGTTAGTCAATCAAAATCAAAAAAATATTAGTCAAAATCAAAAAAATATTAGGCAAAATCAAAATCAAAAAAATATTAGTCAAAATTCAAAAAAAATCTTAGTTCAAAATCACAAAATAACAAAAATATTAGTCAAAATCAAAAAAATATTAGTCAAAATAAAATGAAAAAAAATATTAGTCAAAATCAAAATGAAAAAAAATATTAGTCAAAAATCAAAACATCAAAAGATTCAGTTTAAAATAGAATTTCAAAACTTAAAACAAAGGAAAAAGAGGGTCAATCAAATCTTGTATCAGATCCCAAAAACAAAACAAAAAAGGACTATCCTGAAGAGGATTGCCCACGAGATCAAACATTAAAAAAGGTAAAAAAAACAAAATCACGAAAAATAAGCGAAGGAGGAGAACTAGATTTGTTCATGAAAAAAATTTTTTAGTTTCAATTAAGATCAGATGCGGATGACCCTGTGAATCAAACAATTTTTAATTAGGTTAGGATATATTGTCTCCTACTTAGATTGATAAATACAAGGGAAATTATATATCCTCGATTCAATGAGGAGGGAGAGATACATTGGATTTAATTGATCAGAAAGATAAAGCTCTTACAGAATTAATAAAAAGGGGAATATTAATTATCGAAACCAATTCGTCATCTTTAAGAAGGGTGGAAAAATTCCATTATATATCAAACCAGAAGTATTTCACTTGGTCGATAAGAGTAAACACCAAATTATAGAAAATACATAAGAAAAGATATGTTGCTAAGAAGATTTTAAAAAATACACGGACGACATGGCAATCTATTTGTGAATGGGATCAAGATCATATAATCTTTGTTCCTGAAATATTCTATCTCCTAGGAGTCGTAGGAATTGAGAATCTAATTTGTTTCACTCTCATAATCGGGATATTGTGAATAGAAATCCAGTATTTTGCAACGAAAACAACATAAGAACTCTGAAAAATTTTGAATGGAGACAAGTCTAATACGATTTAAATAAATTAATAAATGCAAATTGTTCGTGGCCCAATTACCGATTAGAAGATTTAGCTTGTATGAGCGCTATTGGGGGTTTGAGACCAATAATGGTAGTCTTTCAGTATGTCAAGGATACGTATGTATCCACGATTCAGAATTATTAATAGTATATTTCATAATATATCCATGCCGTTTTCAGTAAATAAAAAACCGAAGATGTACGATATGGTGTGTTACGTCTGGTACATGGATACGTATTTACTTGGTGTATCAATTCATTGAATATAGAAAAGAAATCTACAGAATCTTTTTGGTGCAAAGAAATCATTCTCTTCGTAAAGGCAGAAATATATTTCCTTTTCAATATATTATCCTTTCTTTTCTATCTAAATCAAAGGAAAATGGATTTAGATAGCAACGGATAAAATCTAAATTTTTGAGTGTACCTAGTTCAAAAAATTGACATAATATAATAATTATTATTTATTTTCATGATCGGTAAATCCAGGCATGGAAAGAAAGAAAAAGAAAAAAAAAAAAAAGTTTTTATGGTCAAAAATTCATTCATTTCACTTCTTCCACAAGAAGAAAAAGAGAAAACAGGGGTTCTGTTGAATTCAAGTAATTAAGTTTCAACAATAAGATAGAAGACTACTTCACATTTGGAATTGACAAAAGAGATTTTTATCACAAACGAGGTCTACAAAAAATTCTGAGAAAACGTCAACGTCTGCTGGCTTATTTGTCAAAGAAAAAATAGAGCGCGTATAAGAAAATTAATGAACCAGTTGGATATTCGGGAGCCAAAAAAATCGGATTAATAAATCGTTTGAATGAGTATAGTAGTTAGTAGATTTTGATTTTGGAACCTCCTACTTTTTTGAGGAATTCATGAAATAATGAATTAGGAAGAAAGATATGGGGCGGTAACCGGCTACAAAAAAAAGATTTCATGATAGTTAATATGGGTCCTCACCACCCATCCAATGCATGGTGTTCTTCACTGATCGTTACTCTCGATGGTGTGAAGAGTTATTGGGTGAACCCATCTTGGCTATTTTACACAGAGGGATGGAAAAAATAGCGACAAACCGAACAATTAACAATATCTGCCTTAGTAACACGGTTGGGATTATGGAGCTACTATGTTGCACAGAGGCAATACGGTAAAGCACCAGAAAACTGGAAACTGTTCAGTACCTAAAAGGGGCAGATATATCAGGAGAATGATGTGGCAGCTGAGCCGTAATAGCTTATCTTTGTTATGGCTTGGGCCTTTTATGGCGGATAGCGGCGCGGACTCCTTTTTCTCTATTTTCAGCGAGAGAGAAATTGATATATGATTATTCGAAGCCGCCACAGAGCGAAGATGCAATTATTTTCCGCATCGGAGGAGTAGCTGACGATCTACCTTATGGCTGGTAGATAAATGTTGTGATTTTTGCGAATTATTTTTAACAGGAATTGTTGATATCAAAAACTCATTCCGCGAAAATACCCATTTTTTTGGAGCGAGTCGGAAGGATTTGGGCATTATTTGGTGTAGAGGAAGAAATAAAATGGGGTTTATCAGGACCGGAAGTACGAGCGTATGGCACACAATGGGATTCTCGTAAAATTGATATTAGGTGTTACAATGAATTCGATTGGAAGTCCAATGCAAAAAGAAAGAGATGCGGTAGCTCGTATTTAGTACGAAATCGGTGAAATGAGGGAATCTATAAAAATAATTCAACAGGCTCGGAAGGAAGTCCTGGAGGACATAGAGAATTGAGAAGTCGACGCTGTGAGGAGCAAAAATTCCGAATGGACTGAGTTTGAAATATAGATTTATTAGGAAAAAACCTTAACCAATTTGAATTGTCGAAAATCAAGAACTTTACGTGAGAGTAGAAGCACAAAAAGGGGAATTGGAATTATTGATAGGAGCTAATAGGTTTCCCTTGGAGATGGAAAATTCGTCCACCGGCTTCTAAATTTGCAAATTCTTACCGCAGCTAGTAAAGATGAAATTGGCTGATATCATCGCGATACTAGGCTGTATGAGATATCATTATGGGAAGAGGTTGATCGTTGAAATGATAATTGATACGCACAGAAGACAACTATCAATTCTTTTTCTATTCGGACTCCTTAAAAGAAGTATATGGATCATTATGGATATTTGTACCCATTTTGACCCTTATATCTGGGAAGAAAATAGGGCTAGGTACTAGTAATTGTGTGGTTAGAAAGAGAAAGATCTGCGCGATAAAACAAATGTATTGGGCCTGAATATTGCCGGCCCCTTGGAGAATTCTCAAGCTCTAGCAGATGGAACTAAACTACGTTTAAAGGAAGACCTATCCATCTAGAGGAGATGTTAGTTTTTAGTATTGGACCGTCTATAGTGGTCATATCAATATCTACTAAGTTAGTTAGAATTCCTTTTGGTGACGCCTCATTTAGCCGATCTCAGTAAGGTGTTTTTTATGGGTCGCCATTTCAAGGTTTGCTCATATTGGGCTTTTACTGTCAGGATCGGATCGAATAATAAATATTCCTTTTCAGGTGGTCTACGAGCTGCTGCTAAAATTAGGAGTTATAAATACCATAATTATGTGTGTGTATCAATATCTTACGTGTGATTCGTTGAACATGAACTTTATCTTCTTTCTAAGTAAGGAAAGAAGTTGAATGTAATGTATGATAGGTATTGATTTTTATTCATCAATTAGGTCAATGAGTTTTAAACCAGGATAGTTAGATGAGTGAAACAAATACAACTTAGAAGTTTGCAGTAAGAAGATTTAAAATCTCCTTCATATTGTACAAGATAAAGTTTGAAGTAAACATAAAGCAGTTAAAACTGCTTTTACCCCAAGATTAAGAGTCTTCATTAGTCCTCCTATCTGCAGCGGGTGTCAAAGATAAACGTGGGAGTTTTCATTCTGTCTTGTATTTATTACCATGCCGTAGATCTCAATTAAAAATCAGGGACGGTTAGGAACCACCAAAGGGCACACGGAATGAGTACTAGAGATAATGTACAGGTATAAAAAAAAAGAGAGGATATGTCTACATAAAAAAAAAAAAAAAAATTATAAAAAAATAAAAAAATGAATAACGAATCAAAATAATAGGGACTTTTAAGTGTAAGAAATGATCAAGCAGGTACTGCCTAGATTTCGATCTAGAGTATGCTCCATTCACGATTAAATAAAATGGACATCCAGAACGAATTAATCCCTTATTTTTCTTTTTTTTTTATTTTTTCAAAGTACCCTATTCTGAGATAGGAAGACAGGAAACAAAGAAGAAATGGAATGTAATAATCGAAGTAATAATCGAATGAAAAAAAAAGTATTTATTATTTATTCTTGTTCACATCCATCTGGGTGGAATTTTTAGCACAATTAAGGACAATCCTAAATTCTTAAATTCTTAGGATTATTGAATAACTAGTATTTATTGAAGGGCTAGTTACTTACCGAACAAAGGAAAATACATTTTATTATCATAAGGATGAGATTAATTCGAAGCACTTTTTTTATTCTAGCAAAACGGAATTCATTGGTGTAATTTGGACTCTCTGATATATTTATTCTAGTTACCCCAAAAGAAAGGGGTGATAATATCGAACGGTCCTTACATTATTGTGGCCATAGAGAGCCGATGAAGCTGAGGTCTCATGTACGGTTTTGGAATAGCGATTGAAACAGTAATGTTATTATCGACTTATAATTATTAAAGTTCAAGTACAGTTGATATAGTTGAAGCACAGTCCAAATATGCTTTTGGGGGTGGAATTATGGCGTCAGCCCTAGGATTATAGTTTGGCATAATTTCTTCTCGCGCTGAATGTGAGAGATTGCCTCTTGATTTACCAGAAGCGGAGGAGGAAGTGTTAGCGGTATCAAACCGAATATTCAGTATCAGATTGGTTAATTTTATCTTGGTTCTTACCTAAATCTTTAGCCTTCTTCGTTATTCGTAACGGTTCTTTAATTAGCGTGGGTGGATTTATTATTCCTTACAATATCCATTCCTGAGCTTTCGAATAAAAAAAATGCTGGAGCTTGGAATGACAATTGGTATTTTATTACATAGTTAAAGCTTATTTGTTTCTGTTCATTTCTACACAACACGGATGACTTACCTAGGATTGAGAATTGGACCAGCTATAAATCTTGGATGAAATTCTCTTACTTTCTTTGGGTAATCTATTATGACAACCTCTTCCCAACTTGTTCACTTTAAATACAGAAAAATACGAAACGATATTATAGATTCTAACCTTTCAAACAAGAGAAAGAAACACAATTTATTTAGGATATCTAAAATATGTTTCCCAGGTTAAGGGTTCATGAATTATGGTCAACAAACATACCGAGCTGCAAGGGTATATGTCAAAGTTTAATAATTAAATCCCACACAAACCGTTTACTGTAACTATAAATATCCTTATGAGAAATCAATTACATCAGAGCGTTTCGTGGTCGAATTCACTGGGAATTTGTGATAAATGTATGCTTGCGAAGTATGGTTCGTTATGCCAATAGATTACCTGTTGTTGATTGAGATTGGAAAGGATATGAAAAAGAAACATTGCTTAATTATAGTATTGATTTCGGGGGTCTGTATTTTTGTGGACTGTGGGAGTTTGTCCACAATTGTTTAGCCATGACTGAAGAATATGAGCTTTCTACTTTGATCGTCACGAATTGAATATAATCAATTGCGTTGAGTCGGTACCAATGTCAGTAATTGGCAGATTACACAATTCAAACAGTTATGATTCGACCTCAAATCAAATAGATAAAGATAAACCCTTTGATTCAAGAACGAGTACCGATTACTAAGGATTTTGTTTGATATAAAAGATCAAAACTTTTTATTTTGGTTGGTCAGAACTACAAATAATTTTTAAATAATAATTGGTCAGTAATACAAATAAAATTAGTAACATAGATTGGTGAGACCCCTTTGATTTAAACTGATAATATATTTCTCACGGGAATTTCGAAAATATACAATTTCAACTACTTTTTGTATTCTTTTCTTTTGGATAAAAGTAAGTAGGAGGGGCCCAATAAAATATTATATCTATATATAAATTAATATCTATAATAATTTTATCTAGATAAAAATAATATCTAGATTAGACTCTAAATAAAATGATTAAATATCTATATAACAATTAATATAAAATTAATCCATATTAGATTTAATTCAATTAGGAACATATATATACAATAAAATAGGAAACATCTCTATACAATTAAAAAATGGGGTAACCATTTTCCTTTCCTGGACATTTAGTAAGGGCATGATTTGACTTATATTTTTTTTTTAACATATTATACATATGGATTTAACTGGAACTAATACATGATATTCTTGTGCATTTCTGGGGTCAGTTCTTATACTAGGGGGGTATGGGGGTTCGATGACTTACCAATCCTATTTATTCGGCTTTTCGTGGGAATTGGTTCTTGTTTGTACTAGCCTATTCTACATTCCATCGAACTCTTTTTTTGTAGCTGCGCCACAGCGACTTATTTCTGTGGGAGCCGTACATGTCTTCAATAATATTTGCGGTAATGTTCATGCATGGTTCAGAATATTCCAATGATTCGTATTTTTGGAACATTGGAGATGGAGTAACTAACTGGGTTTGTAAAGTATTCTTTTTTACTAATTACTACTTACCAGATACGTCATGGTACGGAATATTTGGACTACAAGATCAAACCGATTATTAGAACGGACCTAATAAGTACGTTCAACAAATTGGGATTCATTAACGAAGATTTTATCTTCCCTTGAATAATTTTATAATTCTTTTAGTTCCTTGATAGTGCAATTCTATGGATCGCCAAGGAATAAATACTTAGAATTTAAAAGAATTTAAAGTTTTTAGAATAGAAGTTCTAAATAAATAAAAAATCGAATCGCTTGACTTGTTCAATTGAAATGAATCGAGAGGATAAGGAGTCGTCAATGATGTTCGAGAATGTACTTTTTTGAGGTTTATTTATTTTCATCGGTATCTAGGAGTGATCACAAGTCGAAACATGTAGTTCGGCACTTATGTGTCTTGGCTTATAAAATTCGGTTAATATTAATATGTAAACCTGTTCTGATATATTTGATAGTAGCAATTAAAAGGAAAAATTTCTCAATCTTTATTATAGCTGTTGACACTGCTGAAGCAGGCTATGGTATAGCTATTGTTTCGTCGATTCATGAAACAGAAAAATCAACTCGTATCAATCAATCGAATTTGTTGAATAATTAGTGATATTATCATGATCTATATTGAATAATCAGTTTAAATGTCATATAAAAAGACACCGCACACCATGAAAAGCATAAGAAAATAAAAATTTAATTGAATATTTTTCTATTTCTTTTTCTATTCTTTCAATTTCATTATTCCATAATGGAAATTAATGTTATATTCTTAATTTATTGATTATAATTTTTTATTTCGTTTTTTATTTGTTTATGTATTTAGTTTACTGTATTTAATTTTAATGTATTTCAAATTTGAATGTATTTTAATTTTAATGTATTTTAATTTTAATGTTTTTTAATGTCTTTTAATAGATATTTATTGTATTTTTAAATGTATTATATATCTATACTGTTATTGTTAGTAATAGTAATATAAATATACTGGTATAATATTATAAATATTATTAATAATATATACGGTATAATATAGAAATCTTATAATCAATATAAAAATAAGAGATATAAATAATAATATTTAATCATATGACGAAATAAATTTACTTACTATTTAGTTTTATTTTTATATATTCATATTTCAAAGTATGAATAATTTAGTTTGATTTTATATATTCATATTTCCATATGAACTATTGAAATAGTGATTTGAATGATTGCTCACATTTGTTTTGTCGGCAATTTTAATTACACATGTGGCTCGTCTGATATGATTTTTGAAACGGAAATCAAAAGTCTCTTGGCTTTTTCTCATAACAATTTAGAAATATATTGATTCTTAAAATTTTAATGAACCACTGCTTCGGTCTGGTGTCCTATAATATAAATACATCATTTGGCTACCAATTGGACAATTTTTGAGGTTCAAACCTGGAATTTATAGATCCAATGTCACATTCAGTAAAATTTAGGATACATGTATCGGGTGTCCTCAATGTGTACGTCCCTGCCCCGAATGTTTGGAAATGATAACCGTGGGACGGATGTAAAGCTAGCAAATTTGCTTTCCGCACCAAGAACCGATGGACTTGTGTGGGTTGTAAGAATGTGAGCCGCCTGTCCCAACGGATTTTTGAGTTCCGTGTTTTATTTATCATATGGAAACAACTCGCAGCATGGGTCTAGGTTATTGGGGATACGTTACAAAAAAAATCCACTTGAATCAATTGATTCCTCTTTACCGAACAAAGCCTCTCGAGAAAATATTTATTCATTCCGAGCCGGGTTTTCTGGTCAAAACGTATCTGTCTTGATAACGGTTTATTTCCTTGGTTACACTACTTGTTGTTTTGCCGATATCCGTCGGTTTCTCATTTCTTTCTTCCTCATAAAGGACATAGATGTTTAGATGGTATGCTATATGTTAGGTAGCTCGTTGGGGCTCCTTCTCACGACCTATGTTTTCTGTTATCATATTCCATTGACGATCCATTAACCAATTGGATGAAGATTTTTAAAATTGATATATATTTTTGATTTTCACTGGAAACTGGGAATCGATGGGCTGTTTCCATAGACCTAGTTACTGACATATTTAATCACTACTTTACTACCTTACGGCTTGGCCATTACTCGAAATTCGATTGTTCTATTTCTCATGTTTAGCATGTACAGCTGTCAGATAGGATTATTTTCTTCTCGAGACCTTTTACTTTTTTTTTCTGCTGTGGGAGTAGATGATTCTGTTTTATTTACTTTTTCCATGTGGGGAGGAAGAAACTTCTCTACTCGGCCCAAAGTTTTATTTTTACACTGCGGGGGGCCTCCATTTTTTCTCTTAATAGGATTCTAGGTATTGGTTATAGGCCCTAATGACCCACATTAATTTTTCAAAATTCCTATCAATCATATCCTGTTGCATTGGGAAATAATATTATATTTTGGATTCCTTATTGCTTATGCTGTCAAATCGCCGCTTTATACCCCTACATACGTGGTTTCCCAGATCCCTGGAGAAGCACATTACAGTACCATTTATGCTTCTACTGGAATCTTATTAAAAATGGGCGCATATGACTTATTCGGATCAACATGGAATTATTACACACGCTCATCTAGATTTTCTCCCTGGTTGGTATAGTGGGAACGATTCAAATAACTATTCAGCTTCAACCTCTCTCGGTCAACGGAATTTAAAAAAAGAATAGCCTATTCCTCTTTATCTCAATTTGTTTCACACAATTATATGAATTGGTTCTAAACCTGAATGGGACTCACGGTGCCATTATTACAATACTCTCTCTGGATTTATTGGTGCTGCGCTGTTTTTCTTGGCAGGAACGATTTTTGCTAGAATACGTCTTGTTTATCTCGACTACATGGGGGGAATATCGATCCCAATGCCAAACTATTTACCATGTTCATATTTTTTCGATGGCTTCTCTTGCATTCCAGGATGCGTGTGTTTTGTTGCGGGATTATTAGTATTTTGGAATCATTACTAGTCCCCAATACCTTTGAATGCTGCCCAAAATGCTAACTTAAACTTTTGTATGGCAATTGGAATGATATTAAGCTCCTATTTATGTATTATCTATGGTTTAAAAACCGTCAGAGTACTATGGATACAAGCGATTCAATGTTCCAAACCTCTAATTTGCGGATTCTTTACCACGAGACCTATTGTGTTTCAATCTGTATCTTTTACCCGGAATAGTATTGGTATTTACCGGATTTCGTTTCTCTCGCTATCTGTGACAGGGTGGCAAGCTATCCTATCTAATTACTTTCATCGCTAGTCTTTCATTAATACTACGGAATCGAATTTTTGTCTTTGATTTTGAGATTTTACATCGTTCGCTGTACAATGCAAAAGAACAAAGTGATTAGAATTGTAAGATATGCATTTTTAGTTTTGTAGAACGATTTTGAATAAGGAGATTCAAACGGTTTTTCCAAAACTCGCACAAACAAGAGCTTTATATATATATATGGTATGATGTTCTTATGTATTCTTTTGAGTGTATTCAATTATTTATCGGTTAGGTTTATTCAAGTAGATGTTATGTGAATGAACCATCACCGATGTAGACCTAATTCCTAATAGATTGATTCCAACTAACATAGTCCCATATAATAAATCCTATAGAAGCCACAAGTGCCCGAATCGTACTTTTCAACTTTGATTTGTTTCTACCTTCTAATCTGTATTCAGTTCTAGTATGTAAACCCATACATCGCGAATATGTTCCAGTATAAAGCCCCAGTTTCTTTGGGGTCCCATTCCAATAAGATCCCCATGCCTCATTAGCCCATACGGCTTCCACAAAGAATAGCTATGGGTAAAAAGGTATACCTAAACGACTGACACGATAACTCCAATAATCCAAACGTTGAGTCAATTGATATTGATAAATAATTTTCAGAAATGAAGACAAAAGAGTGTTTTAAACACTTCTTTTTTCATTCAATTGAATCTCCCCAAGAACAGGCTTAATTAAGAATTATTACCTTTACAAAAATATCGATGTTTTTGGACGGGAAATTGTAATGACAGAATAGCGACTGGATATAATGCACCGCTAAAAGAGCTGCAATCTTTACATCATACTTACGTGCATCAATTAACCCTGTAATTTTATAGTCATGTACTAATATTGCGGATTGATGCATTTCATTAAAATACCCGACGTGGCAAAGCCTTGTGTAAAATGGATCTTGGTGCGGTTATTGTCTTAATCATTTTTATGGTTCCCCATCTTGAAATCTAATGATAATGGAGAACTACACGAAAGGTGATTAATGACTCGTTCTCAATTACTTAATGGAAAATGCCTGAAGAAAAGACCCAACGGGAAACTATATCCTGTTATAGAAAAAAAGTGGCTATTCATCCCTTTTTCCAATGTAACACGCAATCCTACGATTTCGCGGACGACTAATCATTCCATGAATCGTATCACAATGAAATTATCGGAAAAAGAATATGAGTTAATATATGTGTCTTAAATTTGTAAATATTCATAAAAGGGGGGTCCCATTAGAGAATTGAAATCGAGAATTGAATCTTATAGATGCGTTGTGTCCTTTTAGATATTTATTTTTCTAGGATTTATAGGATGCCCGGCCACTCGGGCCTCGAACGGATTCCTCTAGCACTGCTTCCTAAGAGCAGCGTGTCTACCAATTTCACCATGGCGGCTTACTTGAATAATATAGTCACTTCACACGTTGAATCGTCGGAATCAAGGATTTCAATCTGTTTAGTAAAACATTAGAATCGATAATAAAGATTCATTTAATTCCTATTTTAATCTCGATTCAATCCTATTTGAATCTATATTCAAAAATAATCTTTAGTTGGGATCATTGTAATTTTAGTTTTATAATAAACTTTCGCTTACTATAAACTAGTTCTCCAAAACAGTTGAACTCAATAGTTTTGTTGTCGGTCGAGGTTTGAGTATAGGACTAGATTGTTCCTTTTCTATTTTTTGATATCGTTTTTTATTTTCGATTTATTTCATATATTCAAACAAAATAGGAAAAAGAATTGTTTTTTTCAACTGAAGAAAATTAATCACCATGATTAAAATTTCATATGTATAACAATTCATCACTAAATCAACAGATTTTAAATTTTCTAAACGATTCGACACCTTAGTATCATTCCTTAGTACCATTAGAGTATTAATACTCTTCCTTATATATATAATTTGTAAGATTTACCAACAAATTTGGTTTTTGTTAGCATATAGAACCAAAGAATTTTATTTCTTCGTAATCATACGCTACTTTTCACAATAGAAAAATTTGTCTTTGTGAAAAGTAGATGAAAAAAATATTCAGATTCGATATACATACCTTTTTACATACCACATCACATACTACAACAGCTAGTTCTAACTCATATTGATATTGCCGAGTTTCACTACCTTAATTAATTGTGAAATCGTTCATCTTTAAAAATTCCGAGTTCTTCGAGTATGTCAATTCCGATTATTCCAAGACTTTAGTATTTGTTTGTTGCACAAAAACTTTTTGAACGTACCGTGGAACCGCTTTAGCTAGGAAAAAGCCTTTACTGCAGCTCCAAATACCTTTTTTTTCCAAATATTTTTACGAATAAACGTTTTTTGACATAGAAGAACGCTTTTGGGGGACTGCCATTTCCAAAAAGGGTTACCATTTTTTATAGCGTTGTCGTGAAAGGGGACATTTATGTTTTTGTTCAAATGGATTGTGTCCTTTTAGTCATTAGTACTATACTTATTCCCTGGTATAATAGTTTTTTAACAAGCCTTTCAAATATTTTAAACCTATGAACACATAAATTTTATTTAAAAATATTATTAAAACATATATATATTAAACCAAACAAACATACTAAAATGTATTATTACGCATATGTAAGGCATCACATATCAATAACAACAAACACTAGTGATAAAAAAGACAAGTAGAAGAAAGGTAAGTAATTTTTTTTGGAAAAAGAGTTTTTCTATTATTGATCTAACGCAGAGTGCTAGTTTTGTCATTCAAATTACAAATTCAACCTAGTATTAATCTGTTAAACAAATATTTCGTACCAATAAAGATAACCTCGTCATCTTTATTTCAGTGTCTATACGAAGTAAAGGGATCTTCCGATGAACCTAAGTTTTCCTTATTGTTTGGAAATCCAATCAAAACATAAGTTTTCCTTATTGTATTGAATCCATCAAACATAAGTTTTCCTTATTGTATTGGATCCACTCAATCAGTTTCAAAAGGAGTTACGAGGGAAATTTTAGGTACAATTACTATAAAAACTGACCAATAGGATAACTAGGGGTCCTTTTTATTTAAATAGCTATGGATCATAGTCTCTATATTAGAATCCAAGTACTCCGTTTGATATAACTCTTTTTATTATTATACTATTTTTCCTTATTATACTAATATATGGCCTATAACTTACCAGACTAAATATCTACTAAGACTAGCTATAATATTAGAAAATGATTAACGATTTCATTTTTGTTTTCCTTATTGAACTCATATCAATATGGCATGGATATATACCTTTTCCTTCCACTCCAGTTACTTGTGTCAATAGGGTTTGGACTTCTATCTACTACTGATCCACAGCAACACAAAAAATCTTCGGCGTATATTGGGCTTTTTACTATTGTTTTTAACTGTTAGTAAGATGTTTATGGGTTTTCAGCCACTTTATCTATTCAACAATACATGACATTTCCATCTATCAATATCTATGTTCTTGACCATCAATAATGATTTTTTTTTTTTTTTTTTCCTTATAGTTCGCTATTGATCGACATGCCACTTAGTTCGATTTGTCAATACTAATTACGACTTTGGAATCTTGGTTCTTATTTATAGTGCCATTATATGTCTCACGACAAGATATTGAGATTTTTTGCTTATCTGAGTTTTTTCAATGCTTTCCTGTTGGGATTTAGTTTACCAGTTCCAATTTGATACAACTTATATTTTTTGGGAACTGGTGGGGATGTTCCTATTTATTTATAGGATTTTGGTTCACACCGACCGACTGCCGCAAGTGTCTTGTCAAAAAGCTTTTGTAAATCGTGTGGGGGATTTTTGTTTTTTATTAGGACATTTCGGTTTTTATTGGTACAGGTAGTTTAGCATTTCGGGCTTTTGTTCGAAATAACTAAGAACTTGATCCATATATTGGGTCTTCTTTATTTGCTACTTTGTGTGCCTCTTTCTTCTTCCTTGGTGCCGTTGCTAAAATCCGCACATTTCCCGGCCTTCACTTATGGTTTACCCGAGCCATGGAAGACCCCCTCCCCCTCGCTCTTATACACGCCTGCTTACTATTGTAAGCAGCAGAATTTTTTTCTTGTAGCCTAACTTCTTCCTATTTTCCATAGCTATACCTACGTAATGACTTTCATATCTTTAATAGGTAATAACATACGACTAGTAGCTCCTTTGCTCTTGCTCACAGAGATATACAAAGAGTTTGGCCTATTGTACAAATGTCTCAATTGGTTTATATTATTGTTAGCTCTAGGATGGTTCTTAATCGGCTGCTTTAATTCCATTTGATCACTCATGCCTATTCTAAAGCTTTATTGTGTTTGGATCCGGTCTATTTTCATTCACTGGACCTATGTCGGATATGCCGCCAGAAAAAGTCAGAATATGGCTCTTATGGGTGGTTTAAGAGATATGTTTTCCAATTACAAGAACTACCTTTTTTATTAGGTACACTTCCTTTTGCGGTATTCCACCTCTTGCTTAGTGTTTGGTCCAAAGATGAATTCTAATGTAGTTTGGTTGTATTCACACCAATTTTCGCAATACTACTTGTTTTCACAGCAGGATTGGCTGCCATTTTATATGTTTCGGGTGATAACTTACCTTGATGACATTTCGCGTTCATTTTCAAGTTACGAGCACAAAAAATAGTTTCGTCCTATTCCAATATCTCTATGGGGAAAGGAGGTACCCCAAGCATCAATAGAAATTTACCATTTATCAACAATATAATAAGGTCTTCTTTTTTTCAAGGATATGTATAAATTGATAATACTAAAAAATGCATACGATCCTTTAATACTTTCTTTTCGAAAAAAGTCACTTACATGTAGCCCTCGCGAAGTGCCAATACTAATGCTAGTCCCTCTGCTTATATTGGTATATTTTACTTTGTTTGTTGGATCAATAGGAATTCAGTTTTGCTCAGGAGATAATAATTTGGATATATTATCCAATGTTAACTCCACTCACAAACCTTTTCCAATCCGAAATTCGAGTATTCTGTGGACTGGTATAATTTTTTATCAAATGCATTTTTTCAGTAAGTATAGCTATTTCCTCCGGACTATTCATAGCATATATCTTCATATGGGTCTGCTTAGTCCTTTTTAAACGGAATTTGCACTTTTAATCAATTCTTGTAAACGGTGGTCCTAAAAGAATTATCTTGGACAAATCAAAATGGATAACAATTGGTCATATAATCGTGTTTTCATAGACATTTTTATTATACAGGGTTTTACCATGGGTATAATGGATTACCGAACTAACTCAAGTTTTTATGATAATATCTACGTGATTGCATTACAATGGGTTGGCATTGCAAGTTGTTTTATATGGTAATGAATCAAATTCTATGGGAGGTGGACGAATCCTCTTCTTACTATTACAAAAATATTTATTTATTGTATGCATCATTCGTTATTTCATTTTTTTTATGTTTTTTTAATTTTTTTTTTTTTTTTATGTAGAAATATCTCTTTTTTTTATACCTTACATTTCTCTATTACGAATCCTTTGTGCACTTTTGGTGTTTTCCGACCGTCCTGATTTTTGATTGATCTACGGCATGGTAAAAATTACAAGACAGTACTGACAACCTCCATAAGTTGATCTTTTAACACCCGCTTCAGCTATGATGACTAATGACAGCAGCTTAATCTTGGGGTAACAGTTTACAACACTGCGTATGTTTTACTTACAACTTTATTCTTGACATATGACAGGAGTTTTATACTTCTTAGACATGCAAACTTCTAAAGTTGTTTGTTCACCTCATATAACATCTGGTTTAGAACATCAGTGACCCGAATGATGAATAAAAAATCAACCTACCTATTTCAATAACATTACCTTCACCTTCTTTCCTTTACTTCGAGGAAAGAAGTATAAAGTTTCAATGTTCAACGAATCCACGTAGAGATATTGTAACACACATAGAGTTAATGGTATTCATAACTAATAATTGAGCAGCAGCTCTTATCCACCTGAAGCGAATATTTATATTCGATCCGTACTGACATAATAAGCCCAATAGGATCAATACGTTAATGGCGACCCATAAAAAAAACACAACCTATACTGAATCGGCTAAAATGAGGCGATCCCACAAGGAATTACAAATAACATAGTAGAATTGTATGACCACTCTAGACGGTCCATCTAAACAAACGACATCTCCTCTAGATGGAGAAGGTCTTCTTAAAAAAGTAGTTTTGTTCCATCTGCTAGGAGCTTGAAGAATTCCCAAGGGGCCGGCATCCAGGCCCATACGTTGTTTGTATCGCTGCAGATATTTCTCTTCTTAACACAACAATTCCAGTACCCCTATTGTAATTCCAATATAAGGGTCAAATGGGTAACAAAGATCCCTAAATGATCCATATACTCTTTTAAGGATTTCGGGGGGGGTCCGATATAGAAAAAATTGATATTTTGTACTGTCTGTCGATACAATTATCAATTTCAACGATCACCTCTCCCATAGTATATCTATACTACCCTAGTATCGTCTGATATCACCATTTCATTCTTTAACTAGCTGAGAAATTTGACAATTTATTAAGCCGGGTGTACGCATTTTCCATCCTCCAAGGGAAAACACTATTATCTCCTATCAAAATAATTCCTACTGCCCCTTTTGGGCTTCTACGCTCACGTAAAGTAGTTCTGTTTTCGACAATTCAAATTGTGTGAAGTTTTTTACTATAATCTATATTCAACATCATTCCATTTCGGATTTTTTGCCTCGATCAAGCTGTCGGACTTCTACATTTCTCAAGGCCCTCCAGAATTCCTCTAGAGCCTGTGAAATTATTTTTATAGATCCTCTTTCACCGATTCTTACTAATAACGACTACCGATCTCCTTCTTTTTGCCGTGGCTTTCCCAATCGAATTCATTGTAACCTCCTAAGTATCAATTTTACGAAGATCCATTGTGTTCCAGAAATCTCGTAAATCATCGGTCCGATAAACCCCCATTTACTTCTCCTCTACACCAATAATGCCCACTCCTTCGACTCGCCTCTCCAAAAAAATTGGATTTCGCTTAATGAGTTTTTGATATTCAACAATTCCTGGTTAAAAACTACTCGTCAAAAATCCAAACATTATCTATCCCGCAGGCCATAGGTAGAGCGCAGCTACTCCTTCCGATCGGAAATAATTATGCAATCATCGCATGACCGTGTGGCGGCTGTCGAATAATCATATAATCAATTCGCTCATCTCGAAATATAGAAAAGGTAGTCTGGCGCGCCGATATCCGCCATAAAAGTCCAGCATAAAAAATGAGGAAGCTTACGGCGCAGCTCCCAGCATAAGTACCGTATAGCTCTCCCTTTCTAGGTACTTGAACATTTTCCAGTTGTTCTGTGCATTTACGTTATTGCCTCTTTGAACATAGTACTAATAATCCCACGTGTTACTAAGGCAGATATTGTATAATTGGGTTCGGTTTTCCGCAGTTTTTCCATTCCCCTGTGTAATAGCCCACTAGGTTCCAGTCAATAACATCTTCACCATCGTAGTAACGATCAGTCGCAGACACCATGCATTGATGGGTTGTGAGTACTATAACTATCATGAAATCTTTTTTTGTAGCCGGGACAGTCATACTTTTTCTTCCTTAATGTCATTATTCATGAATTCCTCAAAAATAGAGGTTCTCAAATACAAAATCTATAACACTATACTATTCAAACCGAATTTAATTAACGATTTTTTTGCTCCCGAATATCCAACGTTCAATTATTTCTAATAACGCGCTCTATTTCTTTGCAATAAGCCACAGACTGTGACGTTTTCTCAGCATTTTTTTGTAGACCTCTTTGTGATAAAAAATCTCTTTGTGTCAATTCCAAATGTGAAGTAGTCTTCGTATCTTATGGGGAAACTTAATCTTAACTTCAACGAATGCCCCGGTTTTCTTCTTTTCTTCCTTGTAAGAAGTGAAATGAATGAAGTTGACCATAAACTTTTTTTATCTTTTTCTTTTCCTCTTTCCATGCCAATGGATTTTACCGATCAGGAAAATAAAATAATATTATTATATTATGTCAATTTTTTTGAATCTAGTACACGCAAAAATTTAATTTATCCGTTTCTCTCTAATCAAATTTTCCATTGTTTAATAGCAAAGAAAAGGATAATATATTTAGAAGGATAATATATTTCTGCATTTACGAAAGAGAATGATTTTTCTTTGCACCTACAAGCTTCTGTAGAGTCTTTCTAATTCATGATGGATCCCAATAATACGTACAGGTAACCATACGTAACACCCCATATGCGTACATCTTTCGGTTTTTATTACTGAAAACGGCCTGTGTTATAGGAAATATACTAATTTAAATAATTCTGATCGTGGATACATACGTATCCTTGCAACTGAAACGAACTACCATTATTGTACCACCATAGCGATCCTACAAGCTAATCTTCTAATCGGTAATTGGCCAAGTAAGGAACCATGGCATATAGTTTGGAACGGATTCCATTTGGTTTGGAACAGATCCATTTGACGCGATTTGAAAAAGCACTATCTCGTCGAAAGGTTCTACATCTGCCGTTTTCACCGCATTCTTAGAGAGACTACGTTTTTTCCTCTTACGGATGTAAATTATTTATCAGAACATGACGTGGAATC
>PYDT01000034.1:0-20989 GCA_004837865.1 Musa balbisiana
TAAAACTAATACCAAACACTATAAACAATTTGATTTGAGTGAGAAACAATAATTTCTTAAGAGGAATTTTTGGAATATTAAAAATGGGGGTGATGGTTTGAGAATTTGAAAAGGTTATCCCTTTTAAAATTCTCAGGCGAACATTTTCCCAAGGTAATCATCGAACATTTTGACATAAAATTTTGATGGGAGGATATTATATTAGGTCATAAAGTTTATACCTAAAATATTATTTAGTGCAGTAGAAGTAGAAACAGTGATCAATTTTAACAACCATAGTCATTATACTTTTAATATGAATCTTACCAGAGATATTTTTACAAAAAAATCTCAATAATACCTGAAAATTCAAAGATGTTTAGTCCAATTTAGGATCAGTTCAAAGCTAGGTCAAGTATCGCACAATGAATTGACGTTGAACTTTGTTAAATTTTCGAAGGAGTGTAACCGAGTATAACCTAAGTGGAACCGAGGATAATGAGAAATTTTTATCACATGCATTTAAATTCCTTAGAAGTAACAGTGGAGATTCTAAACTATTTGTAATCTTTTCAAATTTTTATGATTTTAAGTGCATAAATTTTTAAAAAATGTATTTTGGGACATGGGTGACAATTATAATTTATGAAATTTTTATCAAATCTATCCAAACTTCTTTCAAAACTATTATGGCAAAGCATAAATATGTTTAGATATTTTTTTATTTTTGCATGAATTTAGAAATTTAATTTTTGAAAATATAATATTTTGAGTAATTATTATCAAGGTCAACTCTTTGGAATTTTTTACTTAACCCTATCTAAATATTTTTGGCATTACTAAGGTGAGATGCTAATCATATTTAGTATCAATTTTTTTAACTTTTTTAATGAAGTTCTAGTGATAATTTTGAAAAAACATTTTTATAAAAAAATAATATATTTTTAATCATGTTTTGTGAATCAGTGTTCCACCTGGGAGGGTACAGCTAATTTAGCTAAAATATGACAGGATGTACAAGTATGGGTACCCAGGGACATGCCTTTAATGGGTGAGGATGAGAAAAATAAATAAGGAATGAAATGGGGATGAGAACCATTTTTATATTAACCCCACATAATAAGACATAGACACTCCTCACCTCTAATACTTATTCTTATACCCGTCCAACTCCTTAAAAGCTAGTTTTTCATTATTCAAATTAATTGGCTGAACTTTGATTGGGAATCGGTTATGACTCAATTAATAAGATTTGGTTTAAATCTGAGTTAAATGAAATTATCTCCTCATTAATATAGCAACTCCTCATCGTAAACTCCTGCACACCTTAATCCTCTAAGAAAATCATCAAGGCATGTATCGGGGGAGAGTATAGCTGTAAAAAACAAATGACAAATTTGAATGATACATAGTCCTTTATATTCTTTTTTTTGTTTTTTTTTCTTCTCTTCCTTTCACATACTACCTTCTTTCTCCTCTCTCGTTCATGGCTTCCACATTATTGCCCCCCTATTTACTCGGCAGCCCCTCACCCTCTCATTGCAATGGTTTCTCACCCACCCCAGCCCCACACATCGCGGTGGGCGACATCCTCTTGTCCCCTCCCATTGTGCCTTTTCTTGATCCTCCTTTTCATCTTTTTATCTCTATTACAAGGTATAAGTTGTTTATTATCCTTTTTATATTTTATTATATATAATTTACATATTATTATTATATTTGATAGTAATTTTAGTTTTTAATAATAATAATTTTAATTAAGATAGGATATGGAGAATTCGTAGATTACTATCCGTTAAATAGGGAAGGAGATATGGATGAGGATGAAGGCATCGATACGATAGAGCATTTTCTATCCCCCACTCTTAGAACATTCACTAAGGAGGATAAAGTGAAGACGGTACTCATACGGGAAAGGAAGAGGAGAGGAGAACACCAAGAGTTAAAGGGGAGTGCGAAAACCAACAAGAGAGGAAGGAGACAAGTAAAGATAAAGGGAATTTCAAAAACTCATGGATAATCTATTTTATTATACATTAAATAAATAGTTAATGTTTAGCAAATCATTTTGGGGGGGAGATCGAATTCATAAATAAAAATAAATTCATTCAGTTCTAAAACATCAAGTCACATCATAAAAAAATACTTGTACGATTAATGAGAAATTTTGATCACAGTACCCAGTAAAAACTATAACGGGGTGCATTCTCGGTAAAACTAGATCTTTTTGGTAAATTATCTAAAAAAATTCCAAGGAGATAAAATAAAATAGTTTGTTTATTTTTTGATTTACACTACTTATTAATATCGTAATTTACTCGTGTCCCTCTTAACGCTCCGTCTCCTTTTGCTGCATTGAAGCGGCGTGACGGAGATTGCCAAAACACCACCTTTCGCGCGTTCTTAGATTACGATGCTCTTCTTTTCTCTCCTCGCCCGTTTCTCTCTCTCTCTCTCTCTCTTAGCGTACCCCCCTCCTCCGCCCCGCTTATCTCGAGCACATGTCCATCCCTCCTCCGTCCGCCATGGCTCCGTCCGGCCGCTTCTGCCACCTCTCTCCCGCATCGGCCCCCCCACCAGCCCACTGATGTCGGGTCTCCGCTCGTCGCCGATATCTCCCGCCTTTCCCTCCTCGAGGTCGCCGATCTCACGGAGGGCCCTCCTTACCCTGCTGGGCGTCGAGCAGATGCCGGTCCAGGCCTCTGACCCCCGGCAGGGTTGCCGGCCTGCCGGTGTCTCCCCTGGACCCGCCGTGCGCCGGTTGTGGCGCTCCTGGAGGCTAAGGCAGGAGAAGACGCGTGTCGATCTGTAAGTCTGAGATCTTCGACGCGCTGCCGCCAGAGTCAAATTCATCAAGGAGGTGAAAGACCTTCACAGGACCTGGGTCTGAAGGAGGCCAGGAGCTCGTGGAAAAGGCCCCAGCCGTACTACTTGAGAAGGGGGTGCCCAGGAGGTGCGAGAACATCGTGGAGAAGATGAAGGAGATGGTGCAAAGTTTTTCTTTGGAATAAGTGGTTGTTAGGTCGGATCTCCTTCTCTCTGTGTACATCAATTTTTTTACCTAATCTGCTATAGTTTGGGATCAAGAAGACATAAATGGTGGGAAATATTCTTCTTTCGGTTAAAGCGCATTCCCCCTACCGAACTTTATTGGATGTCAACTCCCCAACTTTGATTTTGCGCGTCATCCCTTTCTATTCGTATGAAAGGACTGAGTTTTGGGGTGACAAAAAGCACAGTGTATCCAGAGGGATTTTTTCCTCTTTGCTTGTCTTGTTCCATCGACAAGAAACAGGTGTTCGGTGAAAAGTTACGGCCACCTCTAATTTGTTGTGCTAGCTTATCTCTTTGCGCCCAATGTATCCATTGCGATTAAACATCTACCGAGAGCCACACCTAAAATTTTTTTCTACGTAACCTCAGTGCTGTATGATTCTTCCCAGTATGCTTTTTCTTTGTGCTTATTTTTTACTGAACAGCATTGGGCAGCAACAACTTTACTTAGCTCCTTTTATTATTACCAACGGTTCATCGCTGAATTGATAACTAATCGTCCCTGAAATAATGTTCGTAGGAACTTGTGTGTCTATATGGAAACTGAAAACACTTGTTCCTGAAGAAGTAGTGCAGAGGGATCTGTGTGCACGTTCATACCTGAGTCTGATACATGTGCCTGTATACTGCACTTAATATGGGTCCGCCTAAATCAAACTTTTCTGTTACCTTTTCTTTTTTGTCATGACTTATTCTCACTACGATATATTCCTGGAACAATGAAAGCTATGAGCTTTGTCATGGAATTATTCTTTTCGTATTAAATTGCCACAAGATAGTTTGTAGGTTTGATTAGGGGCATGTATTTGTAGATTTTTAGACCACACTAGATCTTAACAATTTTGACGTTGTCATTTGTGTGCAAAATTAATTACAATCTGAGTCACCTCTTGATTTTTAATTTAAATTTGTTTTAGTTACCACAAATTGGGTTACTTGTTTTTATGGGTGCACATCTTAAAGTGCCATGTAATTCTGTTGGAAAGAGATAGTGAACTGGAATGTTCTCCATGTTCAGATGCATGAATTGTTTGATTTCCATACTATTGTTTTTAGCTTTTAAGCATATGCTGTGCACTTATTGCATTCCAATGACCATGTTGCATTTTATTTCACTTATTGTTGTAAGTTCATTCTATTAGCATTGAAAAAACAAGTGAACTATTGCTCATGTTTGCTAACTTACCTGCGGAGTATTTTCCACGGTAAAGATAAGGAAAAACTGGTTATAGAGAGTGATAAGAAGATAAAGTTAAAGTGAAAAAGAAGAGAATGAAGCAGTGTGTTTTTTTTTTTTATTTTTATAATATCAGGCGATGTAACAGTTTTTTTAATATCCTAGCAGTCCCATAACTTCCTGCTCGAGCACTATAACATACTGATCAAGGGGTCCTTCTTTTTATCAATTTAGTCAACCCTTGATTTTTGACCAAAAGTTAGTACCGTAAGATTTTTTTTTTTCGTTAAAGTATTTTTGGACTGGGATTAGAAAAATATCATTAATCCTTTGGTACCCCGTAAACTAATCTCTATAGATGATACTCATAAGAGTTTAGGATCGATAGCCAACTTAGTATGCCTTCATCTCTTATAAATCATGCTGTTAGATGAAAATTAAAACGTACACCTAAGGTTCTAGCAACTAGTTGGACATCACATCGATGTTAGATATACCCATCACAAATCCTTTTGATTCATCTGACAATATTTGTGGCTGTATAAAACCTGCGCCAATCGCTTTGAGTTTTTCCTTTCATAAATTCCCTAATGTTGCCATTTTCACTATGGTAGACTTGTTAGATGTTGTCCCAGTTCTGGTGCTTTTATTTCTAAGTAATAAATACTTTACTTATTGATAATACGGTAGGATTCAAGGTTTTACAATCTCATCTGGTTACCAATTTTGATTTTAATCTACCCACGCCATTATAGTTTGCTAACAGATGTACTGGATGGTATCGTGACTTGCTATTCTCTTGGTATTAGTCAGAAAAACTCAAGCAAAATTACAATATTGACTAGTTTTGGAACCATAGATTCGAGTCTGGTACTTTATCTGTTGGACTGTTTAAATAACAACCGGTGTGCGTTACCACGCCTGTCTGGCTGCCCTCACGGACCCTGGACCGTGGTATTTAGCATCTGGGTATATTCTTTTTAATAGTGTTATAAATGATTTTTGGAAAAATAATCTATGTATCTTTGATGTCTTGACTCGTACACAGCATTGTAATGTTTGCTATGACTGTGCCGCCCCCCTGTTGTACATCAACTCTTTTCTGTTTCTAATGTTCTTGGTCAGCCACAACTCCACTCCAAAAAAATGTGCAAGTTGTAGCAGCTAGTTGAAATAATCACCCAGAGACCATGAGGTGAATTTATCACAAGAACGCTCATGAAATATGATCTGTTCCGGCTGTTAATATTTGGATGATCACTATCCGTGCAATCAAGATTTGGAGCAGACGGAATGTAACACGGGTGGAGGTGTACTGTCGGGCTGCGCGCAATCGCGTGCGGGGGCGAGGCGGATGCTGAATGATTGAAAATCAATGAACGCGAAAATCATATGAGAAGAGTTTTTAGTTAACGATTTATTTGGTCTTATAGGGGCTAGTTAATGAATACAAGCCCGCCCTACAAAGAAACTGAATTTATAAGTGACCAAACAAGGCTCGTTGTCAGGTTGTTCCAGAAAATCATTGACGATTGAAAAGTATGCCGATATTAGTTCTTAAGGACATGTTGTTTTGCGTTGTCTGCCCTACGAACTGTTAATTGAGGTAAACTGTGTGAAATGTCTAAGTTCATGAATTATTAACCATGCAATGATCAGTTTGACAAGAAATTTGTCTGAAAACTTATGACAAGTTTTTTCTGTATATTTAGGTAACGGGCTAGGGTGTGTTATCACCCAAGGATCGACAAGTACCGAATGATAACCGCGTCGTATCGAGCGTAGTACCGTTGAATCTAGCCACCGTATTGTTATACTGTGAGTTTCGACGATAACAGTCGATATTTTAGATTGTTATTGCCCGAGCGCGGTCGACTAACGCGTATGCCTGGCACATCGGCCCTGCAGCTTCTACCGGTCTTGTATCAGCGTTGGTTTGCCTCCGGGTTGAGCTGTAAGCAAATGGAAGAAGAATCGGCGAGGGATAAAGCGTCTAGAAGAAAGTGAGGGGAATGCGAGAGACACCGGTCGCGCTATCCCGAAGATCCGGTCGTACTAGGGGGCCGGGATGTCCCTTCTATGAATCTCTATCCAGGATATGTACACGAAGAGGCGACCAGCAATCTGTCTGGGTCATTCTTCGCGGTTCGTTCTCGCGAAGGCCGGAAGAGTGTTGTGGCACTATGATGTTTCGTCGAACACCACGACTGCAGAGATGAGGAGAAGATCACGAACTACTACTACTCCTCAGGTTGACAATGACTAGGAGACAGAAAGTATTGTAGATGGGGTTCTTCTAGGCATCATCACGCCTCTTTTTTATTAATATAATATATAATATTAATAAATATATATATTATATAATATATATATTATTCTATATACCTACACCACGTAGCCCCCAGTGTGTAACTCTGTGAGTGTTACCGGGATGGTACTCTCGGTACGTTGGTACCGATGATGCCAATGTCAAAAAGCATAGCTTGAGCTCCGTCGAGGTACTATACGTAATACAACCGCTGGTAACAACAATTGAGAACAATTTGACATCTCGAAGATTGTTAAATGTCATGCTCTGTATTCATGGAAGAACTAGTATCCGAAAAAATGTCCAGCAATGTGCATGTTATATCAGTTATAACAATCTCAACGATCAATGGAATGAGGTTTCGTGATAATTGGGTACTAAACAGAAAATATTTAAAAGGGTTATGAGGTGCTGTGATATTATGTCTCTGACAAAGGGTATGCATGGCTGCTGGGCTGTATTGATTGTTCATAGGAAATTATTAGCTACCAGATAAATGCCATAGAATGAGGGGCTTTTCCTTCATAGAGCCATATATTCCACTTTTGGAATTTAATTATACCATATTGGATAAATAGGTATACTATCGAGGGCATTAAACCAGGTGTTATGAATTTATTGATTATCCTAGGGAATGTTTAACTATGACTATTTATTAAGGTCACGATGCATTTGCATTTTGTTACAGCAGGTGCTATCTTATTGTTTTCTCTACAAGCTCTTGCCATATGCTTGCCTTATGGAGGAAACCCCCTTTTTTTCGCATCATAAAAAAAAATGCGTGATTGCTTTTCTCCCCGGAGGGTTTTTCCTTTTAAAGTTCTAGGTTCATTATTTTCAATTTCGTTTTTTCCTGCTGGATATCTTGAGTATAGCTACACTAGTAATGTTTTTGTCGACCTTCTGAAATGTTTTTGTTTTGAGACAGGCTGCACCCTTTCCTCATGAGATATAGAACGCCTTACGAGGTACCCTTTCCTCTGTATGCCACCCCAGATTAAGGTTGTATATTCCGCCTCACATTTGCCCGGATGACTGTCTTTGCTGGGTTCAAAGTTCAAACCAATGTGATTTAAAAGCATGATTGCTTTTTATTAGATTATGTTGATAATAGTCATAACAAATCAATTTATTTTTAATTAATATATTCAATGAATACTAAGCTTGGATTAAATTGGTCTTAGTCCCGAGATGCCCCCGCTGTAGGCCAATGACTTGGGGCCGGTATTACTAGGGGTTGATATTCAGCATCCATGGTCAAGATTTGCTTTCGATGCACAGAATTGCTTGGAACATTACAGTATTTAAGTGTGATTCCCTTGTTTCATACTCTTACAACGGGAGGTAGGTGGATGTTGTGTTTGGATTGTTTTTATTCAGAATTGGTGAGTTGATTACAGTAACCTACTTGGGTCTTGAGTATTTCAGGTAATACCAATCAAAGGCTAAATATCTCCAACGTGTAACTAATTTGTGTGTCCTGGTATGATTAGATGACATTAACGGCGTTATTGACAAAAATCATGACATTTTTCAGTGGCTATTCCGTTGGTATTCTGAAGGATTATACACTGTATTAGTAGTTTATCAAAGTGGAATCCTAGTTCCGGATTGGTTTATATATAATTCTACAGGCTAGTGAAACCTTTACGGGGGGTGTTCGAGCATAAGTGCAGGCCAGCAGCATGCTGGTGGTGCATTGACATTTGACAGTTTTGTGCTGAAGCTTGTTGGCATTGGACCAGCTTGTGACTGGAGATAAAAAAATCTGACCTAAGATTCAATGAGTTTGTACCTACTATCATAAGTGGTAAATGATGCTTTGTATTAAGAACCTAATTTTAGTTTACACCGACACTTTCAAGTCCCATGGTCTTGTCTTCTGACTGCTCCTCGCAATTTTAAGGTCTTTTTTAGAAGAATGGGCACAATCACTAGTCCAAGTGAGACTAGTGGATGTGTTTCAACTTACTATTTCTTGCTTTGTATGGTTTGTGTTCACATTTTCCAGGTTGACTACTATCCTGTACATATTTCACATGGGGAATATACATGGATTTAGTCCAACACTGTGCTATAGGTCTTTTGTTCTTTTTTCCATTCGCTGGGTAACGTAATATTAACGGGGTTGGTATCTTTGGATTTTAGACAATAAAGTTGATTTCGTTTGGCCTCAGTTCACCAAGCTGTAAATGGAAGTACAACTTTGTAGGTAAATTATTTAATGGTTCACGTTGAGATGAAGCAACAAGAATTGCTAGCCAGAATCTTTGGGTAAAGCTATATCATCCAGGGAAAGTAATATGGAGATTCATGTTGTAAAGACTGTTACTGGCTGTTGTTTTAGGGAAACATATAATAGGATCTTATATGAAAATTCTGTCCAGGCAATACGAAATGTACAGATGCAGATAGATACCAGACATTTTGCAGTCAAAGAATGGTCTTTTAGAAAAGTCTGGATTTCAAGTCTATAGCGACTACACTGGCTGGATGCAGAGGATGGTGGGAACTATCGTAGCTCCAAGGCTGCTACTAATTGTGTTGGCCAAAGCTCTGGCAATTAAAAAACGTATTAGCTCGCCATGTATAATCGTATGTAGTTCATGAGGTGGTCAGATCTTCGATTTTTTGCTGGCTGTACAAATATTTTTTTCATTGGGTAGAGGCTAGAAGCTCGGCCAGGCTAACATTCAAGAATGGTGGCTTCTTGAGGAGGATACGTTATCTATAAAATTGGTGCTGCCTATCATAGCCACGGGTGATTGACTAATGAAGAATTTTTGCCGCGCAGGACATAGAGTTTCGTTTCCCTTTAACGCCCGCAGGACGACACGGTTTGGCTATCGAAGAAACATATTTGTACTGGAAAGACTTGACTCAGCCTTGATTCTGATCCCATCTATTTCTCACTATCCAAAGCTTCGCGTGGTGCGGCTTGCGCCCTTTGTCTTCAGGGGTTATTCTCGAGCCCCTATGTTTAAAAAAAAAAAATTAAAGCTTAGTGGCATTTGAATAACTCTCTGAAGTAGGCTTTAAATTACTGACCATAACGCCACCTCTCTATAAGAGACTAGTTTGTAGAGATGCTTTTATTAATATGCCAATAAGCTAATTTAGTCACTTAGGGGTCTCGGTAGGCTAGTTTTTGTAACAGCAATTATTGATTTTTGTAATTTCAAATTAAAACGAGGAAAACAGTCCTCGTGCTCTTTACAATTATCAGAAATATCTATAAACTTAAAAGCAATGCCATGACAACCTGTTCCTACTCTTCCTTTCTATTCACAAAGCTTTGTGATCACTAGTTACATCATGTTATGTTATCAGTAAATTGCATACTATTGTAAACAAACTCATCTTAAATCACGAATATCTAGACTCCAGCTGTAATATAAATCTCGAGATCTAAATTAGCATTCTAGGCATTCTCGCATTACGAAGGACAATAGAAAAAGCATTCACAAGCTTATTCCTATCCCTAGGTTTTATAAGTCATTACCGACAATAATCATGAAACGTTAAACTCCCGAGTCACCAACCAAATACTTTCTCCATAGCTTATAATCTATCAGTATGGAAGAAGTCTAGTATAACAACAAAATCAAGCCCCCCATTTATTGCTTCCTAAATTTCATACTGTCAAAAATCCATTTAACATTCTAAATTCCCAAAACCATCAGATGTCTTTTTCCTCACTTTTTGTACCAGAGACTCATTTTAGATTTGTCGATAATGATTTTATAAAATGTACTTATAACCAACACTAACTATCAGCACCCCCTACCGATTTACCCAAAATCTGAATAGTTTTTCATTACTCATTCAACTCAATTTAAAACATTTCAGTGGATACAAGCTAACATAAAGAATTTATCTAGTAACAGCCCTGTAGCTATAAACCAATAATTGACTAAGATATTTATCATGAGAGATGGTAGTTCAAACCACTTTGGTATCAAAATTGCAAGAGTCAAAACTCATAATAATATCTCAATATACAGGATATAGGCATAGCTCCAAATATCATTTATTCGAAATATTTTTATTTATAATAATAGAGGTTAAAAGAGTAATTTTGGGGGGAGTATATATTGGCCTAAAAAATATTTACGGCCATCATCAATGATTTAAAGAAATTGTTTTGAATACTATATCAAGTATCGTTATGTGGAATTAGTTTTGGAGCAGTGGATCAATCTAAGAAATAGGAATAAAACATAGTCAAATATCATAGTTGAACATTGCAGTCTTTTTATGTTTATCCAAAGTACCATATGACCATACCGCGATACTTTGCTATACATATAAAAAACATAAGAGTTCATGTGGATCCTACCCATTATGGTCGCTCTAATTTCTTAGACCACTCTCAAACATAATTACTCCTAATTTTCTCTCATATTTGTTGATGGGAGAAAGCATTAAGATGGAGAGGGTGTTATGGAATTAGGTAAGACGTGGAATTGATGGGAGTTAGGAGGTAGACCCAGAAATTTCGTAGGGACTGTGTAACCCCATTGAAAGAACAAATCATGAAGTAGAGAATCAGATGTTGGCCGTAAGAGCATACATGATCAGAGATTGGACATCGCGCCGAAAGGATCGTGTATTACGCTAAAAGGATTAGTGTATAGAGGTCAACACTTTGGATCGGGTAATAACCAAAGAACTCTAGGCATCTGAAATTCAATGAATTGCCGAGGTGCTGGGGTGAAAATAAAATGACAGGGGTGTAAACAATATGTTGAAGGCTTTTAAAATTTTAATTAGAATTATTAAGTCTTGACTGAAGTCATTTAGAGTCTAATTGAATTAATTTTGGGTGTCAACCATGCCACTTAATTAGAGTCCCCATTAGGCCTTGAACCTGATTGAATTGGCCCTGTTTAGAAGCTACTTCAGTGCCCTGAAGTTAGGTTGGGGTTTGTGGTACCACCAAGGCCCCAGGCCAAAAGTGGGGGCGTACCGCCCTTTGAGTAGGCCCCTGGAAAAGCATGGGGGTTATACTTTTTTTTTTTTTAAAAAATTCCCGAGGAAAAATACACCCTAGTACGTCGTTTGGGTACCCGCCCATAGCCTAATTTTTCCCAAGCCTTTTTTCATTAGGGGGGTAGAAAACCCTACTAGAAGCCCCAGGGTTTCCCCAAGCAGTCCTGTCCAAATGTGGAAGGTTATTGCGCCAACCGCAAGGCCCGTGGGTACCGCCAATTACCACCAAAGACCTACGGTGGATTTTGAAAAATTTTTGGACACCTTATCCATTTTTTGGACAGCCTCCATTTTGGGTTACCCTATAACTTAAATCCCCCCACGCCATGCCCCTTTCCTTTAGTGAAGTACAAAAAAACCTTATGATATTTGAAAAGTTGTGGAAACTACTTGAAAAGTATTGAAAGGTTCTCTTTTTCTTCCTTAAATTTCGAAATATCATTTTTAAGGGGTGAGGTTGTGGTAGGAGGGTTTTTTCCTCCTTCCCCCTTTATAAAAGAAGAGGTGTGAAGATTCCTCTCTTAGCTCTTAATAAAGTCAACAATGAGAAAGAGGTTGTAACAAGGAGTAAAGTTTTGCATTTCCTGCCAACCTCCCCATTTAAAAGAAGATCAAGTATGTTAAAACCATGGCCCTCCCCCGAAGGGAAGAAGAATCGGGAAAAGTGGGGACGTAAGTCCGTGTCGAAACCTACTATAAATCTTGTTTGCAAATTGCCCCCCCTTCTTTCAAGTGCCCTTGTTTCCCCTTTTTCCCCTTGCCCCCCTCATTACCTAACTGATTTAGTTTACTTCTTATCCTTACTCATATTTCTAAATTCAATGCATTTTCTTTCCAATACATATTTTTTCCCGATCCCAAAATTTTTACAAAAATTCGAAACGTTATTTTTGAAATGAAACAAATTCCACACCCCCCCCCCCAACTTTTGTCTTTTTGTAAGGAAGGCAGTTTCCCCCAGACAACTAAAAGGGGGGTGAATTAGTGGGCAAGCCGGTTAAAAAATCATGTTTTGGGTTTTTATCTGAACAAGTTGTTTCTTCCCCTCATTCCGTATACGTTTTGTCGATTTAAAAAACCGGGGATAATCGAAATGCAAACTTTTTAAAAACACTCGAAAACCTTTTGATGCAAAATGTAAAAGGAGAAAGCGCTTGAGGAAAAGGTTTGGGCAAGTAAAATGTAAATTGCCACAATTGAAAAAAATCAACCCCCCAGAATTATGTATAGTGGTTTTTTGGGTTCCCTCCGGGGGACCTCCCAATCCACCTTCGATCGGTTTTTCCTCTTTCGTTGAAGGCTACCGCAATCTCCTATCGATCTTCCCCCTTTTAATAGGCGAAGATCCCAACCTCCCCTTCTTACACCCCTCCCTCCCTTCCTTTTTTTCCACGTGGGTTTTTTAGGAAACCAACCCTTAAGAAGCCAGTCACCCTCTAAACATATTTTTCCTAAAACCCCCTTTAGACTAGAGGGAGTGATCTCTTAAGTAGTTTGCCCAACAACGTTTTTTTTTCCACCGTTTTAAAATATCTCCTGTGCTTGTTATGTTTTTGGTTTTTTGGTTTTTAACCTAGGGAGGAAGAGAGTATTGAATAGGCCCCCTCAAGTTGGTTCAAACCTTGGGAGCCCTAAAAACTTTCTCCCCATCTCGGGTTTTTCCCTTCCTTGGGCACGAGCCGGGTAACCCAACCACGCCCCCAGCACCTTTTTGCCCACTAGGCGATAACCCAACCGCCCAAAACTTGGCGATAGACCAACCTGCCCCCCCTGCAAATCCTCTCGGAGAGGCCCTGTTTTGTCCCTCCCCTAAGGGGCCCGGTACCACTGGCCTAACACAGTCCTCGGGAAGGTTGTGCCCCCATGGACCCACCGTTTCACCACATTAGGGTGTTCCCCCCCCCCACTGGTTTTTTGTGGCTTCCCCACTTGGCCCAACACAATTTTCCCCCCAAATTTTGGGTCATTTTGGAATGGCCCCCCCTTTCCCTTGGCCCCCCAAACATCCCTAGTTTTGGGCCCAATTGGCCCCCCCAATTGGCGGTTGGTCTAATTATAATTTTAATAAAACCCCCCCCCCTTGACTCCCAATTTAGACTCTAAAACCCCTAACTTCCGCTCCTAGGCAATATTATTCACACAAACTAATCCATGTGTTTGATCCCGGCATGTCCCCCATTGGTTTTTTTTTTTTTTTTGGGGACCCGCTTTTTTTTCGTTCCCCCCCGTATTCTTCCGCGATCATCCCTCTTTTTTGCGGCTTTTTTTTGCCCCAAAATCGCCATGCTTTGACCCCTCGGTAACTACCTTTACTATACTTTCTTCTGTTTTGCGATTTCCTTAGCGTAAATGTCCTGCTCCTTTCTAGGCCCGAGTTGGCCCCCCCTTGAAATTCTTGGCCCAAGCCTGTTTCCCCCCCATGCCCGACCCACATCGACTTTTTTCTCCTTAGCCCTGACGTCCCCAATGATTTCTAACAATGTTCAACATTCCTACCTCCCGGTATCTCCCCCCCCCACCACCCGTCCGATTCCCTCCCCTTGTTTTTTTAATTTAATTTCCTTCTCCCCTGGATCGATGTTAGCCCCCCCTGGCCGTCCCAACTCAAACGCAAATATTAGAACCAATACTACAATGTGGTTTTCAGCAACATCAAAACTCCAAGATTTCCCAACAATCCCCCTCCCCCCCTGTTTTTTTTTTTTTATGGAATGAAAACAACCCAATTGAGGCAACCGGAGTTTTAACATTCCTCCCCGGGTGTTTGTAAACAAACTTTTCCCGACACCTAATTTAATGTGGGTGGGGAGTTGTCAATATTGGGATATAACCTCTTGATTCCAACAAACCAAGCAATATGGTCCAATGTATTAAAATCCATGGGCCATAATATCCAAACAATACTTTTTTCCCCCTTTGTCCCAATCCAACCAAAAAGGAGAAGTTTTTTCAATCCATCAAAATGTTTTAGGCAAAACAAGTTCACAAGGTTTTTTGCATATAAACATAAGCTCCCGGTTTTTTTCATCGTTTTATGCCCACAAGCTAGCAAAATTTTTGAGTTTTTTCCAAGTTTGTAAATTTTGTAGATATGCCAAAGTTTTTAGCATGTTTTTGTTGTACAATGTTCAAGCTTAGCCAGTTGTTGGAAAAAAAGAAAGCACAGTTTTTGGGTAAACATACAAGGGTTAGTTAAACAAGCAATTAGTTTTTTGTGGGCAAGTTTTTTTGTTAAAAATTGCCCTTTTTTATGACATGTTTTTGCCAGATAGCATATTTTTTGGCATCGTCCTTTAAGATTGCAAGCTAACATTTCTCGGTTGATGGTTCAAAGATAGCATTTCCTTCTTCCCCCTCCCTTTTTGAGAATTTGGCGATTTGATTTTTTTTGCTTCCTTTTGGCCAAAAAAACACAAGCTTTAAACAAAATGTTTACAATAACACAATATCATTTTGACAAACATGGAAGCTAACAATTTGAGCATGATCAAGAAAGTTCTTTTCCTTCTTCTTTGAGGCTAGTGTAATTTTTACTTTCCCTTTCCTGAAATTTGTGCGAGCTAAACTACCTTCCTCCCCTTTTGTCCCATTGTCCAAAAGAAAGGGAAGACCCTTTATATCATTTTTCAAATTATGACTAAGGTAAAGTAATAACTTTTTTTCAATATGTTTTGGTACATCAATCCTAGTTTTCAAATTAAAACATGCACAATTTTAAAACTTTACGTTGGATCCTTACGCCGTGCCATTATTAAATAACTTAAATTACTATGGCACTCATACAGGAATCTTCAAGCTTCATTATAATATCATTTTTGGTAACCAATCACAGCATTTCAAATCATGATGGTATCAATTTTGTCAAATTACATCCTGCCATGCCATGTCAAACTTCTCCTCATTTTTAATCGGTATAACAAGAAAGAAGAAGGGAAGAAATAATGGTATAAACTATGTCATCATTTCAAGGCATACAAGCCATAAATACAAAGAATCAGCCATGAAAGCTAAGACCATATAATACCAAAAGATGATTCATATGTACTCTCTTATTTAATAAAATACCAAAAAATCATGTAGGAGTACAAAGAAAGACTTGATAAAAAAATCTCAAGTAATAATCCAAGAACGCCACAAGAAAAAATCATGATTCATTAGAAAATCTCATCTTTATGAAATACCAGTAGAATCGTAGGAGAACGATTATAAAAAAAAATCTGATCATGAGAAATCTCATTTATCCACATCTCGAGAAGCAAGATAACTGATAGATAGATATATATAATATATCACAGTTTAATCAAGAGCAAATCATCATTTATCTTCAAATCATTCACTGTTAAATCAAACAAAATCAGTTGTAGAGATTCATAAAATGAATTCACATAGATTTCCCCCCAGTTAAAATCAATAAGATAGAGATGTTTTATTGAAATTGTTGGTGTCATACAGTAGCCTTTTATCTTTTTACCAAACAAAAATATGCTCATTTTTAAAACTGAAAAAAGTCACTTTCCTTATGGTATATCGATCGTCCATAAATCTCTAGAATCATGCTTATTCCTATTTCAACGATACACGCTTAATCATTCTCTCAACTCACATTACATTATTTCATCAAGCCTTAATTTTCATTTGAAATCATAAACAAAACGAGAAAACGATACGGAAAGAAAAATGATACACATTGTTTGCCTTCGTATAAACAATATAAACATGTTTTACAGGGCATGTTTAATCAAAAATCATTTTTTGGTTGGCTTATCATAAAAATTAGGTTTAATTTTCATATCCATTACTAGAGGGCTAATCATGATCCTAAAATTTTTTTTTAAGGTGTGTTTTTTACGCATGTGGGTCAAATTTTACATTATTAAAACACTGTTTTTAATTGTTTTTAAGGAAGGGAACAACAAAAAAAAATTTTTTTGAAACTAAATAAAAAATAAACTCCTGAACAAGTATAATGTAATTTCAAAATAAATTTCCCCCCCCCCAAAGAATTTTTTGATTACCTTGTCGTGTGAAGCCAGTTAAGGCATTGTTTAAACCTGCCTTTGTTGGTTTGTCTTTCGTCTTTAGATGAGCTTGGTTCGTCACGCTTGCTTCTTCTTCTTGGTTCAAAGCAAGTAGTTGCATTTTTTTAAGTTTCATTTTTACTTCTTTTACTTCTTGTTTCATATTACCTTTTTTAAATTTCATAGTGGGAGTTCAAAGTTCCCATCACTTGAATTATGCCTCTGCGTTGGCTTTAATTGTTTTAAGTCCAAATCATTTATGTTCTTTGGACGGTCTGTTTCAAGTTCGTTTTATGGTATTATGTAACTATTTCATAGTTCCATTAAACGGGATCCAATTAGTTCTTCAATTGGAAATCAGTTCACCAATATTTTGGATTCTGGAAATGGCAATTACTTTCGAATCCCGAACATTTTTTAAAACAAAAAAAAAAAAAAACAGGCTTTTTCAAAAGAAACTTTACTAAACAAGTTCAAAAGTCGAAAAGGCTTTTAACCAAGTACTTTCAAACCATTGATGCGGATATCTGTAAAATGGGTGTTTAATGTCAACACACGGTTTTCGTTGGTTTCATTAATTGAAAAAACAGGGCGAAGTCAAAAGCATTAAGAAGTAAGTTTCACACAATACTTTTACCTTTGCTAGTCCCTTTCATATGTGATTTACAAGAGTATGCCAATATCAAACAAAGCGTTTCGGGGGGGGGCCAACACAAAACCATGTTTGAAAGAAAATTTGATTAAAATCAGTTTTATGTATAAGGCGCAAAACTATGAGCATTTCATTTGCTCTAGATTTTTGAGAAAAGGTTTTCTTCTCCAAATCATGACATTAAGTCATTGAGGAGTGAGAGACTTTTGAAAACCAAATTTAACTTATGCTATAAATTCAAATCAAAAAACGCAAGAAAAATCTCATTCGATTTTCCAATAAGTGTAATCCGTGCCATTGAACAAGGGGAGGACGAATGAGCGACAGTGCCCTTTTAAAAGCCGGAAAAGAGCCATTCTCTTGAGTGTTAAACCAAAGAGAAATACAACAGGGCTCTGATACCAACTGTTAAGGAAAAGCAGTTTGTGCTACTTAAGCCGAGGGTGCGTTGAATTAGTGCCGTAGTGTAAAAAAAATCTTGTAAGGATTCTAAAATGTTCTCCTTTATACGTTCGATTAAAACCGACTTCGATCGAAAAGGCTAAACTTTGAACTCAAAAAAAAATTTGGTGCCAAAAATATAAAGACAGGAAAAGCTTGAGGAGGTTGGAGTGATGTACAAAACTTGCACAAAAATTGAAAAGCAAACAGATTTATAGTGGTTTTTTCGGTCGACGTGACTTACATGCAACTCACTGGATTCTCTTTCGTTGAGGGCCATCGGCATCACTATCGATTTCCTTTATAGGTGAAGATCAACCCCCTCCTTTTTCTTTACCATCCCTCTCTTCTGCCTTTCTAATGGGTTAGGAGACAAAACCCTTATTAAACACTCCACTACTACTTAAAATATAATTCTAAATTTAGACTAGAGGAAGGGGATCTCTCAAGTAATTGCCCATCCGCGTTTTTTCCACGTTTAATCTTTATCTATGCCTCTGTATGTTGTACACAGGGATGAGAGGCGGGGTCTTTATAAGCTTCAAGTTGATTCCAACTTCGGAGCTAAAAATTTCCCATCCCGGGTATCCTGGCACACTGGGACGGAACTTAACGCTATTGTCAGTGGACACTGGACCCATTGTACTGGGCGGATACCACCAACATGGGAGGCTGTGATGGACGGTACACGCCCAAACTGACGTTTATGACCACATGCAGCCATCTCGGAGGTTGGTTTGGGCCTCAGCGGTACCATCACTTGACACAGTCTTAGAGATTATGCCATGATGGTGCCCCAACCGATTGGGGTCAACTATTTAGGCCTTCCACTTCGGCCAACAACAACCCAAACTTAGGTCACTGAATGGGGCTTTTCCTTGCCCAAAATAACCCTATTTTGGGCTCAGTTGGCTCCTTAATTGAGTTAGGTTATTAGGGTTATATTCTAAACTTGACTCAATTAAGGACTACTAAAACACCTTAAACTCGTGATATAGGCAAATTTTTATCTAAAACAAAAAAAACCGCACCCACTAATCATTGTGTTTGTTGAATCTAGATTTTTGATGATGTTGAAGTCAATTGTCATTTGTTATCTAAATCCTATGTTGAGATAAGTGTGCAGGTTAATTACGATGAAAGTAAGACATGCCAGTAGGAGGTTCGTGCCGGGGAGTCAAGGGACTATGATCACATTGGGCGCAGTATCGAAGTCGCACGGAAGTCAGGGCAGGGTCGTCGGGCGGTCTGCGGGGGAACAAATCCGAGAAGTCTAGGGGGGGAGGCAGGGGGCTTGCCAAAACGGCAAGGTCATCGGGAACTCGCCAAGTGGATCGCGGAAGTCTAGGAGTTTGCTGGAAGTCCGTCGGAGCATCCATCGAGTGTTCGTTCGGACGTTGCGCCGGAAGCTCGCTGGAAGGGGGAATTGATGTTGCCACGTTAAAAAACCTGCTTACGGACTATGTTTATTAATTTCATAGTTTTACATGTGAATTAGGGGTAGGATAAAGGGTGTAAATCATAATCAAAACACGGTTATGGGGCCAATTGGGCACGAGGTTCGGACCATCGTTTGCAGCCAAGTTGAGGCCCAACCAGTGAGCTGAAATGAAATAGTTAGGCGGTGGCACCGCCCAGAAACCCGGGGAGTTTCGGCTGGGTTCGGTACCGTAGTACAATGTCAGTATCTGACACCTGACAGGCGGTGCATTGCATACACCAGGCGATGGCACACCAGCATTGGCAAAACCAAAAGAATTCAAAGTGGAGCCCAATTTGAATCCTCTTGGGGTCTATCTAACCCACCATTTCATGCAGAAAGGCAGGAGGTACCTTGAACAACTTAGATCGTTATTCTAAGATATTGAAAGCTTCAAAAGTGTTGTAAAAAGGCCCAAAAGATCTTCTCCCTCCTTTTCATTCTAAGTTTTGCATTCAAGAGAAAGATTCGTGACAAAAATCTGTAAGAATTGTCTATAGGCCGTTTCATCAAAAGGAGTAAAATTGTAAAAGGGTGTGGTTGGCCTCGGATATTGAAGGAAGGCTCTAGTGGACGTCCCCTGGTTGACCTTCGGCAGGAGGAAGTCAAAAAGGTGGATGTTAGTCAAGAGTGACCGAACCCACTCTAAAATCTCGGTTGCATCTTTACATTTTGTTCTCTATCTAAACTGACAACTGCCTCCATAAGATTTACTTTAACTGCACTTTTGCTTGATCTTAAAGGTAAAGTAATTTCCGAATCGATCTTATAACGAAATCATTTTTTCATCATACGAAAAAACCCCAGTTTGAAATCGTTGAAAGTTTTTCCGTGCACGAATTTTCACATCCCCCCTTTAGTGCTGCTTAAATCATTAAAACAATTGGTATCGGGGCGCCTCGGTTAACTTCCCCAATCGGAGTTACAAAAACAAGAGAGATGGGCATATGACGGAATTCCAAGAGGGCCACTCTCTTCCTACGTCCACCCATGTTACAATGGGGAAGGGGGGAAGTTAACACCTAGGGGAAAGACCCGGAATGGAGGATCTTCTTTATTTTCAATGATTTTGAACTTGGAATTTTCCCTTTTGTCGAAAAATGGAAATGGGATTATTTCGAAGTCTTCTCTTCCAATGATTGGATTGGAATGAATGGAGGGACGAAGGACTTTCGGCCTTAAATGGTCAAAGGCTATGCATGCCCCTATTTTGTGCGCTTGATTAAAAAAACGAGTTCAAGCGTGTTTCATTTGTGAAAACCGGCCATTGATTTGATAAATTTGGGCATTGCACTTCGAAGTGACTTCATGAAGGCACAAATAGAAGTGATGAAGAAAGAAGTCAAAAAATAATCTGGTGATTTACATTCTTTTTTTTTGAAACACAATGTTTGTTCCAAAATAAAAACCAAGCGAGATACGATTATTGGCGACATGTACATGTTTTCACGGGATGGTCGTTTTCAAATTGGTTCATAAACGGATCGGCCAAAAAGTTTTCGGATTTTGGAAGCTCGTAAATAAGGATTTAATATCCCTTCCTAAAAGTTTGAGACCCTAAAGTCACTGCTATTCAAGAGGCTAAAGATTTAAAAAACAACTCAACCCCTCTTGTGAATTAATCGGGTTCATCTAATGAGGGAGATTTTTGAATCTCGGATTTTGAATGATGACGTCAATGTCCATTTTTTTTATCTAATCCATATGTTGAGATAAGTATCAGGAATTACTACGAAGCTTGAAGACTACAGCGAGTCCTAACCGGAATCAATCGATGCGTGTTTGAGAGTCCGAAGATTTCGCGGAGCTGCTGCCAGAACCAATCGAGAAGACATCGGGGACTTGTTCGGAGTTTTTCGGGAAGTCCGCTAAGAGATCATCGGAGGTT
>PYDT01001138.1:0-20989 GCA_004837865.1 Musa balbisiana
CACACTCGTAGGGAGGTATACACAGTCAGCAGGAGGAATTTTACTCAACTACGTAGATATTTTCTCAATGCCTTGAGGAACTCTTATCTGCTTATCAAACCTACCTCGCGACTGTTAGACCCTGTGTAGATTCTAAGCTGGGGTTGTCTCTTTAGGGGCTCGCCCTTGACTCTAAGGGATTCCTTCCTCCAAGTTGCTGCTCAAAGCTGCAGAAAGATCATCTATTTATTCTGAAAAGAGGAGGAATCCATGCTATTTATAGGGTTTCTAAACCCTAACTCCTAATAGGACTCCTACTCAAGACTCCTACTTCTACATCCCTTAGGACTCCTACTCAAGAAAATTCCCTTACTTCTAACCACTCCTAGTTGTTCTCTAAGAATAACCACCAGACCTAGCTGGCCTCTTTACCTCTTTATTAGGGGTCAGCTTAGGTAGATTTTACATGAATTTCCCTCTCAATAGGACTCTCCTAGCTAGAGTCATAATGACGAGCCCTCTTCAAATCAGTCTTGCCCTCACGGGCTGAGATTTCCATGAACTCAGGTGACTCGGGTCTTCAGCTCATCATAAGGGTTTTTCCATGTGGCACTTCAAGCGTAAATTTATTCCAATGCACAGTACTTGTAGAGGCTCGGCGATGCATCCGATCCTGCGATCGAGGATGACTTGTATTTGGGCTTGAATAACCCATCCGTAGTGGTGTTGGCAGTTGGATTTGAGGTGACTCGTGTTCTCCCAACTTGGGCTTCAGCGGACACAGTGACGATATGGGGATTTTGCATCTGCAGCAATTTAAGTCTGTCCGCCACGCTCCAAAGCTCTGTGATCTAATGGGCCCATAAAGCGTGGGGCTAGCTCATGAGGCTCATTTTTGATGGAGAGTTGCTTGTATGGCTATAGCGAAGATAAACCCAATCTTCTACTGAAAATTCTCTTTCGTTCGTCGTCGTGTCTGCTTGCTGCTTTAATTCTGCTTGAGCGTAGAGCGATTATCCTTTACTATCTTTAGGAATTTGTCCCTGTCCATCAATTCTTGTTCCACCTGCTCTACCTTAGCTGAGGCCAATTACATATTTTGAAGCACAAGGCAATCCAACAGACAATGCTTTCATAAGGGGCACATTTTTGTCGATGACTGATATATAGTATTATACCACCATTCGACCCAGGAACCATTTGCCCACTCTTTTAGGCGCTCACTGGTGAAACACCGAAGGTATGTCTCTAACCACCTTTTTACACCTCTGTTGGCCGTAAGTTAATGGATGATATACTGTCTCATCTGAGTTTGGTGCCTTTAACTGAAATAACTCGGTCCAAAATTTATGGTGAAGATCTTGTCATGATCACTTACATGGACCTTGGCATCCCATGCAGTTTACCATATTTTCTATGAAAATCTGGCAATACTAGCAGTAGTGTGGGATTCTCATAGCACAAAAATGAGCATATTTTGTAATCGATCAACCACCATGAGAATTGTTGCTTTTACTTTTGAAGTCTGCATCCCTCGATGAAGTCCATGGATATTTTTAGTCCACACCGAGTCCGATGGGGTATTGTTTTGTAGCTTCCCCGGATTTGCCACGTTTCACCCTTGTGCTTTTGCCATCATTACTGGTTCCACATATTCGCAAAATTTTTTTCATCCCTCTCCAATAAAAATTTGCTTCACTCTTTTGTAGGTTTTTAGAAATCCGGAGTGCCCTGCTAAAGGTGTGGAGTGCATTTCATGCAATAATGTTATGCAATGGGAGTCAGGTATACGCACAATGTGACCTTTTAGCGTAATCCCTGAATCCCAATTGTTTGTGCCTATTGCATTTGGTCCGCCTCCAATTTTTTTATGGTATTGCTGACTCTGGATCCTTCTTCCATTCTTCCCATTTCCTCAATGAGGCTGTGGTAGAAAGGGAGATGCTAAACCTTAGCTTGCGCAGTACCGTGAGAGTGCATCTGCACACTTTTCTTTCCCCTTTTTAGTAATAATTTCATAACAAATTCCAAAAGTTTGGTTACCCATTTTTGCTACTCAGGGAATGATATCTTTTGCTCCAAAAAGTACTTGAGGCTTCTATGGTCGGTTTGAATTTGAAATCGCCGCCAATCCGTCAGGGTCTCCACCTCATTACTAGCCGTGCACATAGCTCGCATCTCCTTATCATATACTGACATATTTTGATGGGCGGAGATAATGCCTTGCTAGTTATTCAATTGTCTACATCTTGCATGAGAATGGCTCCAATTCCGACTCAATGCGTGCGGCCTCCATGATGAAGGGTCGTCTAAATCTGGTAGTGCTAGCACCTGCGTCATTGTCATGGCTGCCTTAGTTTGTCGAAGGTACATCGGAGGCCTTTGTTCCGACCTTGGGAAGGCATCTTTTTGATTAGTAGAGGAAGTGAGATGTGCAGCTGATAAATACACACCATCAAAGGCCCGATGAGAACACGACGTTGTCATAGTACTCGTGTAAGTCCAAGAACCCGCGCAGTATGTCAAATTTTGTAAGGTTATCGGCCAGCCTTGCAGGGCCTTATTTTAAAATGGTGGAGGTCCTCCACCAGCAACCCTAGCTGTCTGGTATTATGTGCCGCAAAAGAAGTACATCTAACTTGTGATGCTGGAGAAAGCTGCAACATTGGATTTTATAACAAACCAAACACGATGCGAGTCTTCCCCGAACCACAAGAAAATCGTCCAACACAATCCGTTATAGGGCTGAAAGGGGACGATCTCAGGAAGGCCCCTATAAAAAGAGAGAAAATATCATCGAAATAGCGTGCGCACAAATTTGTGAAAAACTCCAAAAAATATCTGGTACATGAGACTTTGCAAGTTACGTGAGCATTGAGTCCAAAAGCCTACCAAGAAATTTATACTGGCCTCGATGTGGGCGGATGCAGTTTTTGGAATTCGTATACTAATCGTCGGGTCCTCGAATTTTTTTAAATGTAACGACGGATCGGGATCTAACTCGTAGAAAAGGGCACTACAGACAATCCTTTTATTCACAAAACGAGCTAATTCTCCCCCCTGAAATTAAAATGGTACTATGTTACTAATACCCTTGATAGTGCTGCCATTTAAAGCCGAATAAGTCGTGTGCACATCCCCAAGTTCCGTCCTTCTTGCTACAAGTAGGCCGTGATGAATATAGAAGAACGTACAACTTGGCGATCACTCCTGTTTCAGCATCTCCTTTATGATCTTGTTCAATTTCATTCATTCTAGAGTGGAGGATATTGGTACGATCGAGTGTTCCACTGGTGGCTTGCCCAAAAAAAGAATTGGAATACCATGGTCATGGTTGCCGAGAAGGAGGAAGACTCAAAGCGTGGATTCAGCAAAAATGTCACAATTCACAAGCAATTGGGCCCGAGATTTGATCTTCATTTCTATTTTCGCTCTTCTGGTTGCATAAACACTACGGGGAATGATGAGCATCAAAACCACGTTTACCTTGTGCAAAACGTTTCTCCATTCGTGGTTGAACGGTGGTTACTTTGCTTCCAACGCTAGAAATCCGATCGAAGGTAAAATATATGAACTAGTTGCCTTTGAAAGTGAATTTATATGTAAAAATTTAAGAGAGTTCCAAGAAACAAAAAAAATTGCACGGTTCGTTAGTCAGGGGCCAGGTGGGTCTATGCCACATAAACAGTGTGTCTCATGTCAATGGACACGTATGTTTGATAATAGGAAAATCAAGGGGGGGATCTAATTTCTTGGGTCTTGGGAAAACAGTAATCAGGTTCACCTCGAAGGCAAATCATGTTGGGGGTCAAAACACTTTAGTGGGGATGGTTGCCGAGATCAGCAACCTTATCCATACGAGGGCTTGCTGAAACGAAAACATGCTATATTTTGTGCCGAATCCAGAGCATACAACCTTACAGATTCATAGGGGAATAAGGATGGAGTTATTTGGCTGCCACGTGTCGAGAACATTGGGGAATTCGTTGAATGAAAAAAGATTTGAAGGAAGAAGCTTCCAAGCGATTCATCGGTATTGCGTTTTGTAAAGAGGTAGCGACTACGTAGCGAGGTCCGGCGTAACAGTTCTGTGGTGTGGCTCTCCTTCCAACATCTGCTTCTTTTATTCAAGGCTCTCTTTTAGATGTTCAATTACCTCTTCTTTTACTGGTGTCAAATCGTTAGAAATTCTCCACTTTTCTATCAACGATCTCGCGCAAAATGACCATGGCTCGTCAATTAACCACATAACCCTATTCCATATCGCTCCCTACAGCTCTTCTCTTGGCACCCTTTTTGTGCAGGTGCGCGATTAATAGTAGGGGGGCTGAGATCTTAAAATAGAATAATTGAAGTCAAGGATCGATCCTAGCCCTCCAGACGTCATGGTTCAATCGCTCTCTTGAAAGTCCATAGCGAAGAGATGGCTGTCATAAGCATAGTTAATGGTTGTCGCACTATTAACTTCCTCCCGGATCCCGCCTTCAAGCCCTCAATGAAGGTCCTTACACTATTTTTCGGACCAATTACAAGTTTGATTAGATAATCCTTTCAAACCTGGTTTGGTACTCAGGGAGAGAACTTAAATGGTGTAAAGTTTTGTCAGAATCTTATGCTAGGTGATGGTCCATCAATGTTCTCGTAATCGATTGGTCTAAACGGGATAATACGGTCAGATCCTAGAGAAAAAAATCTTTGAAATTCGAATCTGGCCATGATGAGGACTCCTGAGTGTGTTCAAACCATCAAACAGACTATATAGCATCCCCTTCAAGATTATTGTCGGTGCATTTGCGGGGCACCATAGATCCTTCCACGAGTTTGATGGAATAGCGAAATTTGCGGTGCCCGCACGCGGGAAATCCAACCAAGTCGGGCTCCTTACTTCCATTTGAGGAAGTCCCCCAGCACGTATACGTTTATGTCCAGTCATAGAACCTCCCTCTCTTAGAAGTCATCTCTTCGGCATTTATTGCAACTTGGTAATAGAGTTCGCTCCTTGATAGTTATTATCGGTTCGAGCTAGTGTTCAAAAAATAAAACCCCAACTTGAGTTCCGGTAACAAGTCCGAGATCTATCCGCCATTTGTCAGCGCCTCGAAGGCTTCAAGTGTAGCATTGATTGCACTCACTCAGATCCATACTTATGGCCGGTTGCCCAATACCAATTTGTCTTAAATTCTCTTTGTTGTCGTTAAAGACATGTCTAGGTTGGAGAGAATATAAAAAAACATGTCGTCAGGGTTGTGTGGATGAGTGGGTTAGGCATTAACGATTAGGCTTATTTTGGCTGTTTTGGGTGCATTTTGAGGAGTGTGGTTTTGTGTAGTTTTAGTCACTATGTATGAAAGTTAAATTAAGATCTGGTGGTAGCATGCTATTGCAATTCACAGGATGCTCAAAGAGGTGATCTCGTGGCGAAGATGATGGACGAGAATTTTGGGACGATCTTTTGAAGCCATTGTGGGACTTGCTTTGAGTGGTTGGGAGGTATGGATGGATAGCTGTGGCGGGCAATGATATGCCAAATAGACGCTCTCTGCAGTACGCGAAAGTTTATAACCCTTTGCAGATTCTAAACTTAGGGTTGATCTCTTTAGGGATACAGGCCATCCTGGAACTCTACAAAGGGTTCCTTCCTCCAAGTTTGCCTCAAAGGCTGCATAAGAAGCTTTACTCATTCCTTAGAAAAGAGGTTCTGAAGAAGGAGGGGGGAAAAATATTTGGGCTATTAAATGTATGGTTTTACTAAACCCTACCTTCTAATAATTAAAACCTCAGACTCCGACTGCCTGGACTTCTAACTAACATCCTAAGTAGAAAGGGAAAAAAAAAACTAGGCCTACTTTTAGGCCACTCCTATTCTCTCTAAGAATAACCACCATAAAAGAGGAGAGAGAAGAAAAAAAACGGGATAATAACTTATCGGGGGTTACCTCTTTACCTCTTTTTAGGGGTCCTTAGTAGGGTTTACAGGAATCGGAAGTCCCTCATACACATTAAAGAGACTCTCCTATTAAGGCCTAACACCACCGCATATAAAAAAGTGTAAAAAAGAGGTGAGACCGAACTGAAGGTTAATAATCGAATATTAAGCTTAGCATAAGACATAGAGAGTTATAAAATATTAGTCTTGATTATGAGTCCTATGCGGCTCTGTATAATTGAGTAGGTGTCCTATTAGGATCTTATTGAGTAGTAGGTCCTATATATGCGAAAGTTGTGATATAAAGACCCTATAAAGATAACCTAGTAATTCAAAATGACCTCTTAAATTCGAATAAGGGGAAGTAGGAGTTGAATAATTTTTCCAGCAACATTTGAATAGCAATTGAGAAGGAAAGGAAACCCCTATAGCAGTTACTAGGATGGGCCGATCCCTCCCCTAAAGAGATGCAACCCCAAGCTTAGAATCCTGCAAGAGGTTCTAACACATCTAGTCATATACTTCGTCTGTTAACGATGCGATGATCACACTGGGAAATACTCCCCCCCTAAAAAATGTGAAAAAAGACAACTGAAAATATGCTTTCTCTCCCTTTATTATAAAAAACAGAGTTCTATTTCTTCCCCTCTTGTGTCATCAGCAAAAAAACAAGGAGGGTAACTAAATCAAAATAAAGTATCATAGAGTAACTACTTCTCACCTTTGTATCAATGTTCCAAGGGATGTTATAACAAAAAAAAGGTTCCTAATATCATAACATAACAGAGCATCTTAATGATCAAGAGATAGTTCAAATTATGGGACATCGAACAAGGTACTGTATGATGGGACTTAACAAGACTCCCCTATATATACGCACAATTAAAATGGTGATGAAACATAATGTTTAAAAAAAATGTTGGTGTTCCCCATGTACGCTTGAATTAAAGTTAGACAAAGAAAAATAAAAATCAAATCTTAATATAAGTAGTGGGTGGGTGTGCAAGCCCAAATTTCAATTGTGTTAAATTTTAACAAATAATTAATAAAGATTAGAACATGATAATACATCATAGTCTCCATATAACAAAAATACAACAGATAAGCTAAATTTATAATTAATTCTATTTTCGCTCAAATTTTATAAATGCAGGTCAAACATAAGTATGAACATTACTGGATTTTCCTCACTTGGTTATCAAAAAAGTGGAGTATACAAGTCCATGAATATAAACGAGTCATATAAAAATCAATCAAAAATACAATTCATAAACAGAATGAGAAGTTTCAGTGAAAGACCATGCTTCGTTTAGATAATTGCTGAGTTATAGGTGCCTTACCGGCCATCACTTAGTGAGGGGTCATATATTACATGACCAATCTTTTTGCTTATTATTATTATGTATTTTTATCACTTTTATATTGCTATCTAATATATTGTGATGTCCATTACTCTACGCAATAGGACTCCGAATCTTAATGGAAATTATGATAATGATACTGTCGATTAAACCTTTAAACCAAACTCTAAATAATTTCTAAGTCATAGGTTTACTCGAGCGTGGCATCAAAATAATCGAACAAACTGATTGCTATATATCCATCCATATGATAAAAATGAGCAAGTTGTCTCATAGCTGCTCATATAGGGACACTTAAGGCTATAATGCAGGGTGCTTTATTGGAGAATGAGTTTCCACTGATTAATCTGACTTACGGAATGTTGGATATTGATGATACCTCATGGGTCACCATGAATCTTCATCCCATGGTATACTTGGTCCTTAGACGTTGAGACATCAAGGATGGCCTATATAGTACTCCACTCTTTGATACCGGGCCTTTGGTTTGGATTCTAAATCTAGTATAGTTAGTCCATCAGAGTGGAAGCCAGACGTTTACAAGGCTATTGCATATCACAATCAGAATCATTCACTCTCGTATAATAAGGATATCCCATGTATCCTTGCTCCAAACAAATCCGAGGTCAGTTCATTCCTATTGAAAGAGAAAGAGTGTCTCTAGAAGAATCCAATTAAGCGAGACTCGAGGAGAAACGCATGTGGCTTTGACACACCATGCTAGTATATGGTCTCATGAATTAGATGATGAAAGGACTAAGCTACCTTATAAATAAGTATCAGAAAGAGATATTAATAGACCAAAGGGAGTGGAGTCCCTTTTCGGAAGTATCATTTTGGGCTTGTACCTAAGTGGCCGACGGCCTTGTTGGGAAATCTGGGGGGGGCATCACATGCATAACGGCAAGAACAACAAAATAAATCTCCATTTCCCAAAGATATGTTCGCATCATGCAAAAAGTGGAAGTGGTGCACAAAATCGTGCGCAAGCTTTAGAACTAACCTAGATGAAAGAATTGGTTACCTAGAAGAGATCATATATCTCTCGAAATCCCTATAGATAGTACTAAGAAGAACGATAAAGGAGGTTTAGTGTCTTTCCTCTCTCTTGGTGATAGCCAACACAACAGGTACTCAACGATGGGCGTGGACCTCAAAAACTCCAGAAGCCATACAATCTAAGGAATGGAAGAAGAGGGACAGAGAATGAGGGTGGGGGGGGGGGATAGGCAACCCAAAAAGGCTTAGCATATGAACCATTGGTTTTCTTATGAATAGGTTCTAAAAGATGAGGTCCCTTTTCAACTTAACAAGAAACTACTAAAAGTAAGGGGGGGGGGTAAAAAAAAAAAAGAAAAAAAGCAAACAAAAAATAGGAGAAGAAGGGAGAAAGTCAAAAAAAACATAGGTTTTGGTAGATGTATCTCCCGCCCAACTGGCCCAATGGCCTCTCTTAGATTAATTAGGATCTCTATCAAGCAAATAGAAAAAACCGCGGTCTTGGCTTCTTATTATCGGGCGAAAGCTAATATTATCTACAATAGAATGAAAAGGGAAAAGTACAAATGGGTTCATAAAATTATGGATAGGAAACCAAATATAAGAATATGAGAAAGGGGCTCATACGGATAATCTCATAACAAAATAACCAACGCTCTGCATCGGATACGTAATAACCTACCATATATGGTGTGACCCCGCGCATAGTTCCTAATACTCCTCGTTGTCGCGTTGCGTGCAATAGTTTGGCAAGAAACAATGAAAAAAAAAAAAAAAAATCTTCGTATGAACGTCAAGTAGGAGATTATTATCTCTCATAATTCACGATCGAGCTGCGGTGAACTGCATACATACGTCTAGTTACCACTACGCCATGAGTCCCCCAACAGATACCGGAAATGCCAATCCATAGGACCTATCTTGTCACTCAGTTCCATGTACCTGATATCCCTCCGGATACATATCTACCTGGATAACCAAAACAAGACATATAACCAGCTGTATAATGACGAAAGTCAGACCCTATGGATTTGCTCTAATCTAACACTGAGCGAAGAAAAATCATAGGCGCAACTCATAATCCAAATTCTGGGGACCTAAAGAAACACTTTATACTCGCTATAATTTTGAATGGTCCAGGCCACGGGATTTTCGTCTTAGCAGAACAACCAATGAGTGAACATTTCTCTCATGACACTCGTAGAATGGCTAATGGTCCTCTATCGACACGTCAATAGTAACCCATCACGGTACTAGTTGGCATACGACAATCCCGATGACTGGGCGCTGTGCGAAAAATCAAAAATGGAACCTCAAACTTATAAGTTTGGGTGAAGGGAAGAGGGAAAAGAGAGAAAAGGGGGAAAAATACAAGATACCGAAAAAGAGTGGAGGAGTCATGGTGGAAATCATTAGAGATAGATATACACATGACCCCATTGGAATGAATCGGAAAATGAAATGAAAACCCCAATGTTTCCAAAAAATTATTCATCTCTGTGAGATTGGTGCGCAAATCCACAAACTTAAAACTACGTATCAAGAAACAGGAAGTAAAAGACATTGTGAAAATTGACCCTAGAAGGAGATAGTACCACCTATGACCCTTTTAGATCGCTAAGAAGAGGGTTGAAGAGTTAAAGCGCCCGCCTCTCTAGCATGTCTAGCATAACGGCTGCGACGATGCTCCTCAAACTCTAGGGGGCCTTCTTTAAGGGGAGAGGGGAGGAAATAAAGATGCAAGCAAAGGCTCTAGCAATATGCACCACTGAATCCCTCATATTTATAGAAGTCCTTGTCCACCTTAACTCTAATGTATCCTCCCCTATTGGGTATTAGATCTCCATATACTACCCAAGCCTCTAAATTAGTGATCTCTATCTAATACTCTCTCAAGGGCTCTTATTGATCTAATTCTAGGACCCAATATTCAGGAGGCTATTAGATCTCCGATAAGATAGGGACTCTGGCGATTCTCTAATTCAACTCTACTCATCGCAATGCTTACCAATTGTGTGACTCCTAGTCCCAATAGTTGACTGCCATGAGTTATCTTCAAAACCTCCCTTCTGGCTCAAAATGAATTTTCTCTTCTAATTAATCACGTCGACTCATCGAATACGAACCTATTAAGATACGACGGTATACCAGCAATCCGGCAATTATACGGGGAATCAATCTCCATTGGACTTGATGTGGGTGGTCCTTATTTACTTGTAACCCGATCAAATAAATCGTTCAACCCATCCTAATAGATCTCCAGACCATATTACGGGTATAGGTGCTTGAGTTCGACCCATATATGTCTAACTCGAGTCTCACTCTAATTGGATTCTCTTGGAAAACTCCTTTCTCTCTCAGCTGGAGATGACCTGCTAGGATAGATTTGCAATCTAGAGTAGAAAACAACATGATATATGGGTCACATACTCATGAATCGAAGTAAAGTTATGCCTCAATAGAAAACATCGACACATCAATAGCACCTACGGTATAAAGTTAAACTGTACGAGGAGCGTTCCCGTTACCGTGTGTAGCTCAGAGTCTGACTATCTAAACACAATCTAAGTCTGGGGTCTCAAAGAATGGACACTCATACAGGACACTTGGTATCTCAAGTCCTAAATTGCGTAGTACACCATATGAGACTATAGAAACACTATCTAACAAAGTAGAGCATCAATCCCAATACCATTATTCCAAAGCGATCGTCAAAAAAAACAACCTCAGTCTCCATGAAACACCTATACTATATTCCATTATTGTCCCACACATGAGCAGCTATTAAGACCAGGCTGTAGCCATCATATGAGACAGGTATACACACACTAGTCCTAGCCGGTTATACTCGATGTCCGTCTCGGTAAACTTGACAAATTATTTCGGATATGGTGTTAAAAAAAGGTGATCGTCTCATTATCATGATCTCATCACGATCATGATTCCATATGCACACATCTAAGACATCATAAATAATTATATATAATAGGTGAAAATATCAATAGTCCATATAACATATAAATTCAAAATAAATATCCAAAGATGATTCATATCAAGTCACACGTGCTATGCAGCTCCCGAAAGTGGGATTTGCTTACTTAGGCACAAACTATGACTGAGGCATTCTCCCACACTGGGGGTGGGAACGTAAAATAACCAAGTCACCTATGTGCCTGATCCCGATACAAAAACCCCTATGTGATACGTGTTCAGGGTACAACTGAGACAAAGGCTTTGTATCATGGACACTAAGCAATGATCTTCTTAATAGAACAATCTTTATCACATGTCGATATCTCCTTGTGTGTCTGAGCCTCTATAAGGTTGGAACCTCCTCAGAACACTCGGATAAGACCCGGGTTCCCTTATTGGCCCTATAGTTCTCGCAATATTAATGGAATCAACTCCTTGCTACCTAGCATGAATCCTAATCTGGTGATAAACAATCACCTTCATCCGTACTCTATCCTTTGCTGCCTCTACGGCATCAATGTCTCCACGCTATGGTCCAGTCTGCAATAGCAGCTTGCTTAGACTCTTCCGCATACTGCTCCCTATTCAAGTTATACACATACCTTGAAAATCCTACAACAGACCAACATCTAGAACCGATAAGAGACCGAACCCGCAAAAAAAAGATGGGAAAAGGACCACCCCCTCCCCACGTGACTACATAAAGGGATGATAATATTGAAATAACAAAGAAAAGATATACTATGAATTGGCAGTCCCAGGGTTAAAAAGGGCATTAATCCAATCTAAAGCTGTACGCATCTACAGATAGGTATGAAATACGTTTGATGTCATACCGTACAGTAGATTGCACTTATCGCACGTTGGTCATACCCCCTACACGATTCCATCAATGCCTTTTCCTGATTGCTCACCTCCACACATATAGAATTTCTTGCTATAAATATATAGAATAGCATCGACATCGGACTTGAAAACGCAGTCCTAGTCCGTCAACCCTGAGGCTAGGAGGGGGGGGGGGGGGGAAAAACAAAAACAAAAAACCAAAAACAAAAAAAGGGGTGGGGGGGGGGTGGAAGTGGGGAAAAAACAAAGGGAAAAAAAAAGAAAAAAAAACCTCCATTTACAACTATTAAGGAATCCTAGTCCTTCTCAAGTACTTAAGGATATACTTTACTACTTTCCATTACTGCCCAGCCTGAGATCCACTTGATACCTGCGATCGTGACACTCAAAGCACTGCTATATATCCTATCATCGCTAACATGATAGGCCACATAATCAAAAACGATACATAGGTTACGCTAGGGCTAAGTTCAACTTTCTTTTGGAGTCTTGTGTGGGACCTACTCCTAAAGAAACGATAATCCTATTCCTCATCAGTATGACCTCTCTTGGGGAATTTATATCACACTAAAGTTTTTTTCATGGGTCCTAAGTACCTAATTAGGAGCAAGCCTGTTCTTCGGAGCGACAACTAAAGGGGGTTGAATTATTGCATCGGAGTTCAAACGTCATTTTGGAAACATTTTTCGTGACGATAAAACCACCTCGAAAGAGTGCATTAACTTGAAAGCATGTTCGTAAAGGTGTGTCGCAAAAGATATTAAGGAAGTAAAGCAATATAATAAAAGAAGGTGTGCAGGTAAGGTAAATAGCAATAAGTAAAGTGCAAACCAGAGAACACCCAATATTAAAGTGTTTGTGGAGAAATCAAATGACCTACACCAACTGCGAAGCCTTCTCGTGAGGCCCCCAACTTCCACTAGCAAATCACTTTGAAGGGGAAGGCCAAATACCCCTCTTAACAAACTTTTTCCAAGTTGTTTCACACTCTTTCCCAAGTTATCAACAATAAGATAGGTGAACACTCAAGCATTGAAAGCAAGACTGCGAAGACTTTGCTAAGGCTTTTTTCTCAATCTATTGCTGTCTCAAAAGGGTTATCGCATCTGAGAAGAGAGGGGTATTTATAGGCCGCAAGAGGATGCAATTTGGACTCCAAAATTTGAATTCCTCCTTCGTTCCCAAAGCTAGCGTTGCCACCGCCTGTCCGTGTCGTGGGCACCGCCTTCGTTGCGACACGGATAGGGTGACTGGGTGGGTGCCACGCCTGGCTCTCAGGGTGCTAAGGGGGCGGTGCCACCAGAAATGCCTGTCTCTCGGTGCTTGGGTCGGTGCCACTGGCCCGAGACCGGCGTGCCACCGACTTGGCTATTTCAGCTCACTGGTTTGGAGCTCCAACTTGTCCCAAACCAGTGCCGAACATCGGGCCCATTGGCCCCTACTGGGTATAAGATTAACACCTCATCTAACCCTAATTAACCTGCTAACTATGATTTCAAGACATTTCCTAAGCTATTACAAGTCCACAAGTGAAGACTCTTCCGGCGAACTTCTGGCGATCTTTTCGAGAAACTCTCGGAAACCATTCCTGCGGACTCCCGGTACATCCTAGACTTCACGATTTGATCTTGGCGAGGTTCTGATGAGCTTCTTCGTCAGCTACGACTTTCTCGGAGCTCCGCTAACTTCCGAACGTATAATTCTTGCGGCTTCCGAAACCCCGTCGGCAAAGCTCCCTACTCAGTTCTCGCTAGTTCCGGCAGCATTTCCCCGACTAACCTTCATACTTCCGTCGACTCTTGCACTCCCAACGAAGTCTTCGCAGCTTGACTCTGCCCTTTGTTTTGCTTTATGTCTTCCTCGTTATCAATAGTTAATCTTGCACCACAAGCCAAAACTCTACTCCGATCTAGACAATTATTACAACGCGAATTACATTCTGTTGCCCGGGCACTTCATTGTTGGTGCTTCTCCCGATTCGTCCAGTTCATCGTCCACTCTTGCGGGTTTGGTTGCCCAATCGTCGGTTGCCTCCGCAACCCCGATATCCTTGGTGCAATTTCTGGCCTCCTTTGCTTGATGCCCGCGTCGAGCGTTCTACCGTCCAATATCCTAACGTGATCTTCCTCCGGCGAACGTCATTCCTCCTGTTCAACTGGCTAATCTTGTCGAGTAGACCTGCACAAATCACTCAAAATGTAGTTTAAACATCTAAACAGTTCATCATCAAAATCTGAGATTCAACATCTTCCCCTTTTTGGCTGATGACAACTATTGATGACTACCAGGAGTTAACCTTACTCCCCGGAGTTTAAACAAACTCCCCTATCAATATGCCATTGTAGAAACACTTTGGATTATCCCAAATCCCAAGCAACATTCTCACAGTTAGTGAAAACATTTAAACCATCCTGCAAATATATAAATTTATTCAATTCAATGCATTAAAGTCATCACTATACTTTCTCCCCCTATGTCATCAACAAAAGGATAAGCCCAATCTTATGTGTTTTAGAAGTATGAAAGTTCTAATCATTGCATAAAATAACATAGTATCCCATGGTTTATCATCATGCAATTTAGCAATTAAGATGTGCAAGTTTAGTATGTTTGCTTTTCTTAAGAAGCACTGTGTTAGCTTCTCTTTATGACTAACAAGCTAGCAATTTTGAGGGCGATACGCAATTTTATGAGTACATACAATCTAGCACAATTTCGAAAGCAAATGGCAAGAGAGCTTAATTCGTGTGTAAGCCTGGAAAAAATGAATGATCCTTGGCTTCATTGCCTTTACCAGTTTTTTGAACTTATCGAAAATTTCAAACACCTTTGCATAATTAACATAATCTCATATTTTTACATTATGCAATTATTTTTGCTATCATCATAGATAATTCCATGTATTATGTATCAATTTGCTATAACATACAAGAATAGCAAATTTTACATATTTTTAGACATGCAAGCTAGCAAGTTTGAGATGTTCAGAAAGCCACCCTTGCTATCTTAAAATATACAAGTTTGTCTAATGTAGCACGTTATCCCCGCATATCTGTTTCTGTATTGAGATAGCAAGATATTGCTTTGCAAGAAGACAACTTTTGCTTCGTGAAATAAGCAAGTTAGCAATCTTTGCTACTTAAGAGAGCAAGCTAGGCAATCAAGTTTTTGCATCTTCTTGACTTGTACAATAGCTATCTCCCACCCGTTGTCTTGTCCAAAGAAATACGACCCTTACTCAATTATGACAAGGTCAATATCAATCTTATTTGTGCTCATTATCATACGTTAAGTATTGCATGCATGAATACCAAATCATCAAATTCTCAAAATCTCAACAGTACTTTCAAGATATTCAAATGGTATACTAGATTTATCATTACGCAAATTAATTTTCAATCATCCATAAGGCCATTTACGAATTTTTGAAACATAGGAGAATGATTAATTTTAAGCATGCATCTTTCAATCAATTCAAATCATGAATACCCAATACTGTCATTTGTGTGCGTAATCAATTCATGAATCCAAAAGATATGATTTGTGATCCAATTTTTGCAAGATCAAGTTGATGATTTAGATAAAACTTATTCAAATCAAATATCGTTAACTTGAAACTCAGTTAATCACGTCATCAAAATCAATTCTCGAGATTCACAAATATCCATGAAATCATTAATCGCGTCAATGGGAAAACATTTTTTAAGTAATTCTTTTTTCATCTAAGTATGCCTATAGTCTTTATGTCCACATCAAGACAGCATGACGTTCAAGACTAAGGGCAAATCTTATAAAACAACGCATCAAGCAAGATTTTAACGCAGCTATTCTCAGCCATATAAAGAGTAAGTCAGGATTCAATTATCTCATGTCATGTAATTCCAATAGGCATCTCACATTATCAACGTCACATTAAAAAGATATTTCAAAAAGATATAACATGATTGAAAAACAGGCCAAATAAGTGATTCATTTGATTATTTCATTCTTCGGAAGATTCCCCTCCTCTTTTTGTAAATAATCTAGGAGCACAACAGAATTAAGGGAGATATAACATAGTTGAAGCATTGAACCTGAGTTCATATTTAAATGTTCTCAGTCATAAGTATGAATCAAGCATTTGTGAAATCCGAATCATCCTCAAGTTCACTCAAATAAAGTCATACATTGACAATCATAGATTTATTGAAAAGTCTAAAGAATAGAGGATCCGTATTTTCTTTTTTATAATTCTTTCATGTGATTTGCATCTTATAAGCCTGCCTTTACCTTTAATAAACAAGTGCAACATTTAAGACGGAAAGGTAACTTTCATAAACAAATCATCAAGCATGTTTCCATGATACATCTTTTAATATGTTGATATTCATCATCAAGTATGATTTTCAAAAGTATGTTCAAGAGAAATCATTAGATCAAATGTTGGATCACTCCATTTATTTGCAAAATATTCATCATGTTTTATTTGTATAATATTTACAAGATTGGTAAAATAAATTCATTAATCTCAATAGATAGAAAATCTCATTTCCAGTTCATACCATTGATTTCATGTGAGGGTATTCAAGTCTTTGTGAAATATGTATCATCATTTAAAATCGAAGTGTAAGATTTTTACAATAAAGATCAATAAGTCACTTTCATTTTGATCAAAATCATAATAGTACATCACAAATTATCATCATATTTGTCAATTGCACAATTTCAAAACTATACCTTTCATTTCATGCATGATACAATAAATCACTCATGCATTATAAAGCATATTATCATGATATTCAAGCATTCTGATACATTATGTGGCAACATGAGCATAGCTTTTCAATGAATGGTATCTAAATGATCAAAGTTTCATTACTCCATCATGCATGATAATTACTTCTCCTTTGTAGTTCATGCCATAATTTCATTTCATCTATTAGGAATATCAGAAGAATTAATTGGCTGTGAGGATGGAATATTTTCATGAACCAAGCATTGATAAACATCAAATCATGCAGGATTAGAAATGTGTATACCAAAGGCATGATTTCTTTTTGAAGACCCTCCTTCATAAATCATCCAAAGTAAAATCTTAGGAGATATGATTAACGAAAAATCTTGATTCATTATAAAATTTCATATATCAAATATCGATAATCAAGAAATTTCATAAAAAATATCCGTACTATTGAAGAGAAAATTCATTTATTCATTTTCACGTTCATTCAATTGTCAAATCACAATTTCTTGGTATGCATGATATCAAAACATGTGTCAAATTTCAACTAAACATGTAGGCAATTAAATCGAAGGTAGAAGGAAAGAATTCAAAGGTACAAAGATTTCACCACCTCATAACAATGAAGATCAATTCATGATCCACAATTCCATGAATCATTCGACAATCTCCTTTTAAATAAGCAAAATGATTCGTCACAAGAAAATCTATGTCATTCTAGAAAATCAAGATCAGATTTTGATAAACTCATTTCCCATTTAATCATCAAATCATTTTAGGTCACCAAATTCATAACCTAAATAGATGCATGATTTCATTGATACTATATTTTCCCTCCCCCTTTTTTAGTGTTTTCATTTTAATGATTGATTTCATGTTTACATGCTTTTTCAATTTATGTCAAATAAAACATCATCAACGCTTTTTAGGATCGAAAAAAAATTTCAATCATGAAACCATCAAGACATAAAGATCACAAATTCATCATGTAGAACTTTAAAATTTTAATACTAAAATCGTTATATCATGTATCTCACAACTTAATAGTTTCATACAACATTTAGCAGGGTTTTCAATTGACCATAATTTTGATGTTCTTATAGATACCTAAAACTTCTTTAGTTTTAATTTATATGATTTATTTTATATAGTATGCTAATGCTCAAATTTTGTTCTTATGTCACAACCATAAACATCAGTTAAAAACAAGATAATGTACATAAAAAATATTCAAGCCTTTCATACAAAAGCCATGCAGCTTCCTTGAAAAGCATAATGAAATCATCAAAATCCACAGTCTTGCTTCTCAGCCCATCTATAAGATTATCTCACTAGGTTTACAATCTTATTTATATCTACTTTTTATTCCATTACATAAAACAAGATAGCACTTTTTCAGAACATAATTATTCAAAAAGAAAACGCATCATGGAAAACATCAAGCCCATGTTCAAAATAAATTACAGGGATTGAGTTACTTCCCTTTGTAGTCGAAGCCCGTCAAAGCCCATTCGCCGTTCACCTTTGGAAGTTCCTTGGATTCATCCTTGGTTGCCTCCTCTTCTTTGGCCTCTTCCTCATTTAAGTTCATTGTTTATTTGATTTTTGTTTAATGAACTTATTAAGATTTAGTGTTCGATTCAAGTTCATCATTGTCCTCATCCTTGTCATCCGCTCAATTTATTCATTGTCGAGTCCAAATCCTTTCCTATTCTTTGGAAGGGGGTTCAAGTGCTCATCGGGTTCCAACTATTCCAAAAGTGTCATTTCCTAGGTCATTACATTAGTGACCCGATTAATCTTCTATGCAAATCTTAAATTTTTTGTCTCTTGTATTGTGGTTATTTTAGGATCCACCCTTTTTGGAAGGGACTTAAGATCTTACTTACGAGATCAAAATTCAAAAAAAATTTACCAAGACCTTAGATTTCATTGACGACATCCGTAAACGGGTGTACTGGCGCCTTAGTCCTCGCTTGGTTGCATTCGAAAAAAGCTCAAATCATGCAATAAAGTTAACTTTCGAGTCGTTGACTCTACTAGTTCCCTCGTGTGTGATTTCAAAGTGTTCGCCAATACAAAAGCTGTTTCGCACATAGAAATCCAATGGAAAATCATTTTTGTCCAAAGCGCACAATAAGGCATTCATAGCCTTTGCGTTTAAAGAAACATACTTCTTCTCCAATCCGAACATCGGTCATAGTTTAAGGGAAGTTTGAAACTGTTTTCAACAATATTCCATAATCCTCAAATTCATTAGAATCAAGAAACTCTCATTCGAGTTTTCCATAGTGTAGTCCAATCCGTTAAACAACGGTGGGCGAACAACCGAAAGAGCCCTCTTGAGCCTGAAGAGCCATTTCTCCTCGGTGTAAATCCGAATGATAAATACCGGGCTCTGATACCAACTTGGTTAGGATCGGAGCGCACTAAAGTGGGGCTGAATGTGCAGTGCGGATTTAAAACGTCGTTTTGGAACTTTTTCGCACGCTAAAACCAACTCGAAAGTGCTTCATTTGAGCGTGTTCGTAAAGGTGTTGCAGCAAAATTATATGAAGTAAAGCATTTGAAGGTTTTGCAGTAAGGTAAAGTGCAATATAAATGCAAACAGAGAAACACGCCATTTTAAAGTTGTTCGGTCAAATGACCTACATCCCTTGCAAGCCTTCTTCGATGAGTCCAACTTCCTGCAATCACTTTGAAGGGTACGGACCCATACCCCTCTACAACTTTTTACAAAGTGGTTCCACTCTACAAAGGTTCAACAGACAAAAAGGAGTGAACGCTCAGCAATTGACAGCAAGACTAGTGTTAACGACTTTGCTAAGGCTTTTTATCTCAATCTATGCTTCTCAAAAGTTGTTTCCCCCTCAGCTGAGAATAGAGGGTATTTATAGGCCTCAGAGGATTCAATTTTGGGCTCCAAAATTTGACTTTCTTGGTTTCCCGAAGCTAGGGTGCCACCGCCTGTCCCATTTGTTGACTACTACAGTGTACTGGGCGTTCCACCGTGGCCTGGCTCTCGGGTGCTGGCGGTGCCACCGCCTGGCTATTTCCAGCTCCTGGTTGGGCTCCAACCTGCCCAAACCAGCCGAACTTCGGGCCCCATTGGCCCTACTTGGGTTATAAGATTAACACCTATCCTTACCCTAATTAACATGCTTACTATGAATTTAAGACATTTCCTAGCTAATTCCAAAGTCCACTACGTCAGACTTCTTCAGCGGAACTTCCGGCGATCTTTCGAGAAACTCTCGGAAACCCTTTGCGGAACCTCCCGGCAAGCTCCTAGACTTCATGATTTGATCTTGGCGAGTTCCATAAGCTTCTTCGGGCAGCTACATCTTTCGCGGTGGAGCTCCGCGAACTTCCGACGTACATTCTGGCGAGCTTCCGAAAACCCTTCGTCAAGCTCCCTACTCATTCTCGCAGTTCCCGGCAGCATTCCGACGAACTTCGACTTCCGTCGGACTCTCTACTCCCAACGAATCCTTCGCGCTTGACTCCAGAACGTTGTTTTTCTTTATGTCTTCATCGTTATGTAGTTTAATCATGCATACCCAAGCCAAACTCCCCCCCCCCGACTCCGTCTAGACAATTATTACAACGCGAATGGCATTCTGTTCCCGCACTTCATTGTTGGTGCTTCGTCCGATTCTTCAGTGCATCGTCCACTCTTGCGGGTGTTGCCCAATCGGCGGTTGACCTCCGCAACCCCGATATCCTTGGTCACTTCGGCTTCCTGTGCTTTAGTCCCGACGTCTGAGCGTTCTACTGTCCAATATCCTACCGTGATCTCCTCCGTGCAACGTCACTTCCTCCTGTTCAACTGTCCTAATCCTGTCGAGTAGACCTGCCTCACTCAATACAGTTAAACATCTAAACACAATCAATTAGTTTCATCATCAAATCCAAGATTAACAAAGCCCAGTATCCTCTGTTGGGAATCTTTAGGGAGGTGACATCACATGCGTACAGAAGAACCCAAAAAAACATCCCCTATTCCCAAAAAGATGGTCGTCGTCGTGGCAATAGTATTGGTGCGCAAAAAATTCCTCAAGTAGGCACCAGAAACAAATTGCATATAGCATGATTGTATTTACCTAGGGAGATCGGGGAGAGCTCTCCGTTCCTGGTTCTTCTCCTTTGAGCTGGATTCTCCGGAACCACAAAATCCTGATATGG